>JAACNH010003047.1:0-32241 GCA_019447015.1 Hymenochirus boettgeri | reverse complement strand
ACCAACCTACCAGGGAATCGGGGAGTTAACCAAACCCTACAGGAATAGGGGGTAAAACCCAATCCTACCAGGGAATTAGGAGGGGGAACCCAACCCTACCAGGAATAGGGGGAACCCAACAGGGAATAGGGGTAACCCAACCCTACCAGGGAATAGGGGTAACCCAACCCTACCAGGGAATAGGGGTAAACCCAACCCTACCAGGGAAAGGGGAACCCCAACCTAACAGGGAAATAGGGGTAACCCAACCCTACAGGGAATAGGGTAACCAACCCTACCAGGAATAGGGAGAACCCAACCCTACCAGGAATAGGGGGTAACCCAACCCTACCAGGGAATAGGGGGTAACCAACCCTACTAGGGAATTTGGTGTAACCCAGGAATAGGAGGTAACCAAACCATGCCAGTGAATAGGGGGTAACCCTACCTGCCAGGGAATAGGGGGTAACCCAACCGTGACAGGGAATAGGGGGTAACCCAACCTACCAGGGAATAGGGGGAAACCCAACCCTACCAGGGAATAGGGGATAACCCAACCCTACCAGTGAATAGGGGGTAACCCAATCCTATCAGGGAATAGAGAGTAACCCAACCCTACCAGGGAATAGGGGGTAACCCAACCACGGATAGGGGGTAACCCAATCCTACCAGGGAATAGAGAGTAACCCAACCCTACCAGGGAATAGGGGGTAACCCAACCAGGGAATAGGGGGTAACCCAACCCTACCAGGGAATAGGGGGTAACCCAATCCTACCAGGGAATAGAGGGTAACCCAACCCTACTAGGGAATAGGGTGTAACCCAACCAGGGAATAGGGGGTAACCCAAGGAAGGGTAACCCAACCCCACCAGGAATAGGGGTAACCCACCATCCTACCAGGGAATAGGGGAAACCACCCTACCAGTGGAATAGGGGATAACCCAACCCTACCAGTGATAGGGGTAGGACCCATCCTACCAGAGGAATAGAGAGTAACCAACCCTACCAGGGAATAGGGGGTAACCACCAAGGAAATGGGGTAACCCAACCCTACCGGGAATAGGGGGTAACCCAATCCTACCAGGGAATAGAGGGGTAACCCAACCCTACTAGGGAATAGGGTGTAACCACACCAGGGAATAGGGGGTAACCCAATCCTACCAGGGAATAGATGGTTAACCCAACCCTACAGGGAGGAATAGGGGGTAACCCAACCCTACCAGGGAATAAGATGGTAACCCAATCCTACCAGGAGATAGGGGGTAACCCAATCCTACCAGGGATAGATGGTACACAAGGGAATAGGAGGTAACCAAAATATGCCAGTAAATAGGGTGTAACCCTACCCTCCAGGGAATGGGGGTAACCAAACTGACAGGAAAAGAGGGAAACCAACCCGCCAGGGAATAGGGGGTAACCCAAACCCTGCCAGGGAATGGGGATACTAACCCACAGGGAATAGCGGGGAAACCCAACCCTGCCAGGGAATAGGGGTAACCCAACCCTGCCAGGGAATAGGGGGTGGTAACCCAACCCTGCAGGGAATAGGGGGTAACCCAACCACCAGGAATAGGGGGTAACCCAACCAGGGAATGGGAGTGGGTAACCCAACCCTACCAGGGGAATAGGGGGTAACCCAACAGGGTAGGGGGTAACCCCAACCTCCGGAATCGGGGTACCAACCCCAAGGAATTGGGTGGTAACCCAACCCTACCAGGTGAGGGAATGAAGTTTGCCAGGGGTCCATGTGATTTTCTACCCATTAATTGATTGGGTTTAGTGACCAATCAGAAGGCAGATATTGATGTCTGTGCTATAAATAACCCTACACGTTACCTAATGACATAGTGGGTGGGGCTCTAGTGGGAAACCCCGCCTCCAACCACCCAGTTCCTTATCTGTAGAAACATACACATCAGTGGGGCAGCCACAGCACCATGTGTTCCAGGGTAATCATCTGCCTGCTGAGGAAGATTCTACGTCTGCACGACAACCAGGTAATAACCCCAACGCTAAATTAACAGTTTATTTGCCCGGGACTACAACCCCCAGCATGCACCGCTAGAAGTTTACACCAAGTGTTTTCTGTATAGTTATTACACAGCTTCCCGGGACTAATAATCAGTCGTTCGTTGTTGTTTCTCGCGTTAAATAAGACAGCGAGGTGCGCTAGTTAAGTAATGTCCCTTTAACTGGCGGAACCTTGTGTGTCGGTTTGTGCGGGAGGAATGATGTGGAGCACAATGGAACGCACAGCGTGGGACACACATCTGGCATGTGCAAGACTTTATTTTTTTTTTTTTTTTTTTGAACTTCAGTTATTGAATCCTAAACATAACATGGTGACTGCATGATCCTGGGGTTGTAATTAATTATTTGATAAATATCAACCATTATTGACAGTCAAAAAAAATGCAACATATAGGATGCTGCAGCCTGCACTGATTTCTATGGAGCGCTGTCTAAATAATTATAGTTTTTGGTTTACTATAGGAAAGGGCCGGGTGACACGTGTGAATTGTCAGTTACCTGCCCCCAACCCTGTTGATTTTGTACTTTATTACCGGTATTGGATGAGGCGCACTGTAGCGCTTTGAGCACTCCTTAAACAGGCGTTTCTGCATGCACGTGGGCGTGCTGTGATTGCGTTATATTGCACGTTCAGGTGTATGTGATTGCGCAGAAAAAAGTGCGGATCGCAAGCGCTCCGATTAACGCCCACCACAATTGGGCCACACTGGTGTGCGCTTCTTTACATCGTTAAAAGTGCTTGTGTGGCCTGCTCTCACTAACCGATAATCATGGCCCTAGTAAGCTGGCTCCTCCCTCCATGCAGTCAATCAAGGCTGTGCCATGCTGACATCACAACCAAATGATTGACTGCTGTTCACCTGCTGTCCTTTGCACATGCTCAGCTTAAAAAAGCTCATTGAGCAGAGGGAGAGGCGAGATGCCTTTGCCAGGAATAAATAGAACTATAATTAAAATTTTCGCGTGTTGAGCCAATCACAGAAGCCGCTGCAGGTCCAGGCTCGGAAGAAAGCCGAAGCAGCCCCAGGTAACTGTTTAGAAGCTGTATTTTTAGGACCATTCAGGTCTGAGTTTGGGGGGTTTTCGGCCACAGGAAAAAACGTGGGGGGTGGGACACACCCTAAATATCTATTTACATATACATGTAATAAACTGTGAAAATAGCATTGGTGGTGCAGGCCGATAACTGACAAGTCACCAGTACTTTTGTTTAAAGATGGACATGCCCTTTGAAGCTGTAGGGCTTGCTTTAAGGATGTCTGAAAGCCAGTGGTGCTGTTCTATTAAATGACTTCTCTAACGGTAACCACAGTGTGGTGCTATTTGAATGACAGTAATAGAACATACAAGGTATAATTCCAAGGATTTCTAATATCCTCAGTCTTCCTGTTTCTCAGGTTCTCACTGGGCTCACAGTAACGCAGATCAACATATCCCACTGTATTGTTTTGATCCCAGACCTTATGTTGGGACCCATTACTACAATTTCCCAAAGACCGGACCACATCGTCTCTAAGTTCCGTTGGAAAGTGTGCAGGACCTGCAGAATATCAAAGGCAAAGGAAGGTAAAATACAATTGACTTTAATTTTGAATCCAAATAAATAAACTTATTTAAATATCCGAATCTGGGAAGAAGGACTAAGGATATTTACAGAGTGATGCACCAGCAACACACAATTGATCATAAGGCCACGTTAAACATTGTAATGAAGTTTTCGCGAACTTAACGCAGATGTTTGCACCAATGTAATAGAACAATAGCACAACTTTTGTTGACTTTATGGACAATTCCACCATTTAAATGAAATTTTACATAGGCAGATCACCCCTAAACCTCAAAACTGCGATTTGGCATGTTCACGCTTGGAGAGCTCAGACGAGACGGTAAAAACCTTTTGAGTGGCAGAGGGAAGGTGGAAAAGAGAATTTTACTGTAGGTTAGTCCTACACCTGTCGACTTTCAACGAATGTGTTTTAGGGTTTGTGCACTGATGATTTAATGCAATACATACAACACCACATAATACATGTGGATAAATTTGATTTAACATTGTAAAATATAATAAGCAACTGTTCTATTTCTCTAATGCTGGCCTTACACGAATGACAATTGATATGAACATGTAATATGGTTATGCCAGCAGAGACGGCGCTTATTAGGGTCCATGTTCCCCTGATTGGTATATTCTGTGGTACAATATCTAATAGTGTATGGTCATCACCAGGCATTTTGTTTTAAACATCTGTAGTAGTCCGAGCCAGTGGTGGTGATAATGGATTGTTTTCCTCCATAGTAACCTCTACTACGGAAAGGACAACCAGAAGACGTCCTGGGGATTTGGTGAAGCAGCTTGGCAGGTGTGTCGGCTGTGGCACTGCAAGAAGAGGTAATGGAGTTTTCTTCACATTCCAAAGGAAATGTTATTAATAAAGGGCAAGTTCAACCCCTAAATGAAAAGATTCCATTGATTAGCAACTATTCATATAGGGACATGGATCCTTTCATTGCTGTTGGTTTTTGTTATTGTTTTTCAGGCCACAAAGGAAAAAGTGACGTTGAAAATGCCGTAAAGCAGTGTGTGTGCGACATGGCGTCAAATAACACGTTTGGGGGTCAACGCGTATCACAAGAGGATCTCGTTTGACACGTGTCTAGGTAACGTCTTCTACATTGGTTCTGTCTTATCATTTCCTTGACTAGATACTGGTGTGCTAGTAAGGCCACACTGCTGCGTTTTTTTGCGCTTGCGTTTTTTTTTTTTTTCATGTCATTGATCAATGCACCGAAAATGCGCATTTTTGCGATTTGGTTGCATTTTAAATCGCATTTGCATGCATCTTTCATAGTTGATGAAAAAAATGCATGCGCAAACGCAACGAAATCGCATGCGTTTTGCGTGCAGTGTGCCATGCCCTTATAGAGAGAAGGTATGAGGCACTAGGCAAATGAAATGTATGCTTCTATTGAGAGAGGAGACAGGAGATTCAAAAAGTTCTTATCGTTTTAAAATGGTTGCTAATTTTGCCCCAACCAATCAGAAACTTATGTAACATTAAAAGCTAACATCTGATGGTTGGGGCAAATTAGCCCCATTTTAAACAATAAGAACTTATTGAATAACCCATGTGGTTACATATATAAGAAGGAACAATAGAGATCAAAAGATATAGGCTGTAACACTCTATATGTAGGATAACTAAAAGTCTTTATTATCAGAAGGGATAGCATATAATACACTCAGGGTTAACACCTCACTATTAATGCTCTACTATAGTCTAGTGTGCAGACACAGATATTGAGACACATATCACCAGTAAGTAAACTGTTTTGGTATAGCTACCAGTCATATCAGTCGTGCCATCGTGTGGTGTATGGTAGGTGAAACCTGTAAAAACGGAGCAGGTGGAACGCGTTTCACTCCTCCTCTCAAGTATAGGGAGCTTTCTCTGCCTCGCTAGTATTTGGGATGGTGTATAAGGGGCCTGACAAATTGTACATTCTCTTGTTTATGTGTTTTTCATGTGTCCCTCTTCTCCAACTCGACACCGTAATACAACACTGCTTGTTCACACATGAGGTCATGGCCAATTACTAGAGGGTTTACCCGTGGATTTTTTTTTTTTGGTTAAAAAAAAAAAAATGGACACAATTTGTCAGATAATATGTTATGGGGTCCCTTAACAGTTAGTGTATGGTTACTTATACCCATTCCATTGTATAGGTGTGTTACCCACCTAAACTGATTGTAAGCTCTAAGGGGCAGGACCTCTACCTCTTGTGGGCAAAGCTCTAGCACTTCTATTTATGTACTGACTATCTATGTATTTATCCCCCCTTGTATGACTTTATTGTATTACGCTACTGTACAGCGCTGCGTCCCCAAGTGGCGCTTATAAAAAACTATACATACAGGGGAGCAATATTTAATCCATGTTTAGACCAATCGGGAAGAGACGTGACCTCTCTTTACCTCTATGTGCAGCTGCCAGACGTTTACACTCAGTTCAGGAAGCAGTGGAAACCCAGGGCAAAGTGCGACCAACGTTCCAGATGCCAGAAAGCTGAAGCCTCTCCCGGACGGTCTGGAGAGGAAAAGTCCCCAACGTACGAGGAGTTTGACCAGGAAGTAAGATTTCCATCAGAGGGACCTCTCTCCGTTTTCCAAGACTTTATAGTTCTTTGATAATCTCTCTAATGGACATTACCTATTACCTATTCTTACTATGTTCAGATGAAACAGTTACTTACCTCTGAGTCAACGTTTAGTAGGGTTAAAAAAATGGGTGAATAGGTTGACTTGATGGACTTATTCTTATTCAACCTTAATTACTATGTGTTATTCCCTATCTACTTGTGTAATTGTATGTTAACGTGCCATTTGCAATCTCTAATAAGACTACAGGGGGGCGCATTATGTAGTACATATTTGTATTGGATGAGTTTTTCTTATGGTCTGTATTTCCCTTAGACCTCTGACCGACCCAAGGACAGCGTTTCCCTGTAGCGGAGGAGAGACACAAGCCTTGCAGAGACTACACACCATTACTTCTGGGATACGGTGAGTTAAATCCCCTTGTGCCTCTCTTTCTGTTAACATGGGAGTCAAACTGGGAAAGTAAATTGAATCTGGATCAGGCTATTCCAAGTGGGGTGATACAGAATTTATATATACAAATGCAACTGTGCCATGTGTGGCTACCTGTCTCTAATGTTAAAAATAAACTGCCCACCCTATGTCCACATTTAGTTACACATGATTAAAGGAGAACTATAATGCACAGTTAAAATGAAAAAGTACCTGGGGTAGGGGGGTAGGACTGGTAATTCCTACCTTCAATGTGTTCGTGAGGAGCACCAGCATTAACAAGACTCTGCTTCTGCCAGTCTCCTTAGGCTTCAGCACTACTTTAATACAGGAATAGTCCAGGACCAAACTGGCAGATGAAAACTGACATGCTGGCGCTTTCAACAAAATAATATGGGATTAGGAATAATCAATCCAACTACCTGCCGCAGGGAAGTTAATTTTTACAATGTAGTGGTCCTTTCAGACCAGACAAGATGGTTTAAATGGTCAGTGTTGTGGTCAAAAATAAAATTTGCCAGTCAGTATTTGGCTTAACAATGGTCTAGATATCCAGCATGGTTTGGACTGTCTGTCAAATATGTCAGAAGCTACATTATTTACACTACACAAGGTCCATCCAGTGTCTACTAAAACACAGATGACATTGGCTAAGCACTGATATAACTGACATAAGCTATGCCACTGCATTATAATGACATAGCTATGCACTGATTATAACTGACATAGCTATGCACTGATTATAACTGACATAGCTATGCACTGATTATAACTGACATAGCTAAGCACGATTATAACTGATGACGACCTAGTCAAGCACTGATTATAACTGATGACGACCTAGCCAAGCACTGATTATAACTGATGACGACCTAGCCAAGCACTGATTATAACTGATGACGACCTAGCCAAGCACTGATTATAACTGATGACGACCTAGCAAGCAATGTTTTAGGAATATAATTTACAAGATATCCATAGTAAGTCATAATTGTATTTATGATCATTGTATATAGTATCAATTGCCCTTATTGTGGTTTACAGAATCTGGTCTCATCCTATAAAGACACTCGGAATGGACTAAGTGATTGGATTATTCCACTAAATTTGCTCCGTGGTAAGAATATCCGTGGATGTCCTAGGATAGTAATATGAGTCACTCAGTATAAGATTCTTTTTCAGGTTGTACTTATTGTCATTGATATGATTGCTTTAGGATTTCCTATGAACGTGACATGGTAAACATGCAGTTCAATGAGACTGATGATGAATAATCATTTACCTGTCCGTTTCCTATGTAGTTGGTTTACCTTCTAGTGAATGTGACTGCAGTTGTTAGAAGAGAGAATATTTTAAATAAAGTAGGGCTGTCCTATCCTTCGTTTCTTTCCAGGGATAATCATATTTTTTGATGCAGAAATAAGACACACAATGTTTCGGCTCTTGGGCCATTATCAAGCCTTTCAGAGTCCTCAATCACACTCTCTTTATAACCCATGTACATAGTGGCACCTAGTGGCACCCTCCCTATATTACAACTTATTCTAGTGGTATATCTATACATCAAAACTTATTTTCCCTCATGCAAATAACCCTCCACTTTTCACAATCGGCACCACTTCTTTTTTTCCTACTTTCTATTCTCTTTTCATTCACACCTAGGAAGTACCACAATAACACATATTGACCCCTCATAATGCTTAATACAATTTTTAATAAAACCCGTGTTACAATCGCATAAAACCTAATCCTATATACTAAAAGCAAGTGTAAGGGACGTGGATCACAAGAACATCGCTCCCACTGTCTGTGCGCCATTGGATACGCGATCCCTACTGGTGCGCGCACTCCACAGTGGGAGGAGGATGATGACGCGGTGTTTAAAACGGGGGGGGGGGTGATGGGTTGGGTGATATGTATGTGTACCAATCTATATGTCTAACATGCTGTACCATGTTATAATTGTATTATGGCACAATATAGTGGCATTAAACTATTCGCATCCATGGAGTCGCTAACTGGAGTGAATATTTAGCGCAACTATAATTCGTGCGGGTTGTCGGTTTATCGGGGTGATTTTTTTCCCCGGACTTAATGACAAAATGTCTAATTAAAACAATGGATCTCTTGCCTTTCATTGTAATCCTAATGAAAGATACACAGTGATCTTTCAGCACGGAGGGCCTGCAGTTACTGACCCTCCCACTGGGTCAGTGACCTCAGACATCTCAGGGTTATTAACTAGAAGAGAGAGAGGGGATTCTTGTAAAATTTGTATATGTCTAGTTAGGAATTAAATTGAGGCACGTGACGCATCAATATAAACTGCAGTTTTCTGCTCTTTAAATCAGGGTAAGTCTAGTTAGGATGGACTCCATCTTGTCCTTATTACCTCTCAGCCTATATTTTCACTCATTATCTCTTGAACTACAGGCTAGCGTGGGCTGCGTGTCTCCCAGGTTCATATACGAGCAGATCAAAAATACGAACAGGAGCGGACAGCAAATCAGAGCACATATGGTGAGCGCGTGCACATGAAACTCTCTCTATCTGCAGATATAAAAGTGTTGTTTTGACAGCCAGAGATCTTCCCCTGCGCATGTGTCAACTGGACCAAATTAGCTGTTGGGTTGTTTTGCAATAACAATGATTTAAGCACAGTGCAGTTTCAGAAGAGCAGCAGAGGAGCGAGTACTGGGTAAGTTCCCTTCCTTTGCTCCTGGATCCGATCATTTATGAAGAAGGGCGTAGGTAAGAATGAGATGGGAGATTATCAGTGACCAAGACTGTGGGAGGAGCTTAAACAGTCAGTTACTGCATTGAGTATAATTCATATTTGATATCTAATCCCCCAACACTCCTTTTACTATGAGTGTAGATATAATGAAGTAGAATTGTTCTAGAAACCCCTAAATATATGTAAAGGACAAGTTACAAAAATAAATAGAAATAATAATTTAAAGGGGCATACCGGATTTTCTATTCGGTTACGCAAGTGAATTGTTGTATTTTGATTGCCACTATTGTGTTATTTGCTATGATATCTGGAGACAACTTCTGTTGGATTGTAACCATAATGATATTCAGTGCATTTCAATGGCAATATCAAAGTTCTATTTACATTGAAATTTTAAATCTGTCCAGCTATTACCTGGTTCCATCCTGATGTAAAAGAATTATTTAGAGAATTAAGTTCTTTAATAATTACTGACTTTCCTCTCTGTCCCAGGGTGATATTTGAGCTTCTCTGGAGAGATTACTTTCGCTTGGTGGCTTTGAATACGGTAGAAGGATTTTCTTCTCAGAGGTAAGTCTGTTTGAAGAACCAATAGGAAATAGCCAGTAACAGTGAACTGTAACTATATGCCCTGCTTTATGCTAAAATGACCTTTACTTTAGTGATTCCCTTCTGTTAGTCAGGAAAGATATTTCCCACAATGCCACTTATTTCAATGGTAAGGAAAAAGCAATGATGGAATTCGTTCATAGTTTAGCTAAAGGTTTTCCTTAAAAGAAAAATGCACTATTTAATGTAATGTAGCCCATATCACTTTATGTTATGTATAATACATAATATCACTATAAACAAGTCAAACATTATTCTAAACTATTCTACAAACATACCACTGAATGCAAATCCAGCTGGTTAAAACAGTTATTGTAATGTTTTAAAAGAGAAATTAAGCAACAATAGCCAATGGATTGAATTGCTAATTCACTCTCGTGCTGTGAGTTCTGTGATGGAGCAAGATCGCCATCTACTGGACAAATACTTGGACTTTTTTTTAATTTGGCAAAATGTCTTAAGATCATGTTTAAATTTAATCAGTCAACCCAGGCTAAATGTGTGATTATATTCGGCCAAAATTTTTTCCCCTGGCACCAGGGCAAATTATTGACAACCCTGCTCCAGATTTTGGATTATACTGCATGCTTGTGTTTTTTCAGCCTGCATAGGCTGCATTATTCATGAGAAACTGCAGGTGGCGCCATCATTGCACCTAAGGTATTGTTCAATTTCTTTCCTCGCTGTCGCTGAGTTGATAATGCTTGACAGGTGCCAATAAAGCATTTCTCTGTTGTTGTAGCGCCCCTTTATCTCGTTAAGTTAATTTAAATTGCTTTGTTTGTAAAGTGTAAACACATTGGGCTATAGTGTATGGATGGTTTATATTTAAAATTAATTTTATATGGCTTTATTACCCTTAATCTTATACATTTACTGCTAGGATTATATAAAGAGTAGACCTAGCTTTATTTACCATTAATCTTATACATTTACAGCTAGGCATTCAATCAGAGATAGACTGCTTTATTACCCTTAATCTTATACATTTACAGCTAGGCATTCTATAGAGAGTGACCTAGATGTTATTACCCTTAATCTATAATTTTACAGCTAGGCATTCTATAGAGAGTGACCTGCTTATTTACCCTTTAATCTTATACATTTACAGCTAGGCATTCTATAGAGAGTAGACCTAGCTTATTTCCCCTTAATCTTATAATTTTACAGCTAGGCATTCTATAGAGGTAGACCTAGCTTTATTTACCCTTAATCTTATACATTTCAGCTAGGCTTCTATAGAGAGAGGAACCTAGCTTTATTTCCCTTTATCTTATTTTACATTTTACAGCTAGGCATTCTATAGAGAGTAGACCTAGCTTATTTACCCTTAATCTTAACATTTTAAGCTAGGCCTTCTTAGAGAGTGACCCAGCTTTATTTACCCTTAATTTATACATTACAGTAGGCATCTATAGGAGTAGCCCTAGCTTTATTTACCCTTTATCTTATACATTTACAGCTAGGCATTTCTATCGAGAGTAGACCTAGCTTTATTTACCCTTTAATCTTATACATTTTACAGCTAGGCATTCATAGAGAGTAGGACCTAGCTTTATTTACCCTTTAATCTTTAATTTTAACATAGGCATTATAGAGGTAGACAGCTTTATTACAGCTTAATCTTACATTTATCGCTAGGATTCTATAGAGAGTGACTAGCTTTATTTACCCTTTAATCTTATACATTTACAGCTAGGCATTCTATAGAGAGTAGACAGCTTATTTACCCGTTTAATCTTATACATTTACTAGGCATTCTAGTAGAGAGTAGGACCTAGCTGCAGTGGTTTGTAACACAAAGATTGTCATGTAGGTCGCAGACACAGAGTCCCTTGGAAGAAAGACAGCGCTTTTTGATGCCTGGAAAGGTCCGTTCCTGTCTAATCTCTATAAACTAGAAATGTTTGCTGTGGAATTATTAATCCGTGTCATTTGCCTTTGTGCTGTTGATACAGGGGCCGTACTGGGGTACCTTTGTGACGCCAACAGGCGGGAAGGGAATTAGCGATGACGGGTTTATGTCCAAACAGGGGGCTCAGAATGTGGCGAGTTTTCTTAAAGGACTTGGGATGGATTGGAGAATGGGGGGCAGAATGTGGTTGAGTACCTTTGGTAAGTGACGCAAGGTGAGATAGGTGATAGGTGTGTGTGGTATATTGTGTGTCAGGGGCAGCACAGGGTTTCCGCAATGGTATCACGGACGGCATTAGGGCAGTGCCAACATATTAGCTTATAGATATGTAAATATCTAAACATGGAAACCTTATTTCCTTTGCTACAGGTTTTAAACAATAATTATATAAAAACAAACATTGTCCCTATAACTCCCTGGACTCACGATGTGTATGAGATGAGTGTTGTTTGTGGTTGACAATCGTGCCGTGTGTGGTCGGTTTATCGGCCGAAATGGATGTTCATCAGGTGATTGGGCAGCGACCAGGCGGCCATCTTGGCCGACAAGCGCCCTCAAAGCGTGATTGTCGCCGTAACCGAACAGACTCATAACATCATGTGTCATGTCTGTATCTTGGCTCCATTGTTTAATCCCCTTTCACACCGACCCTTGGATTTCTGATGATCTGAAGGGTGTCCGAACTGCAGATAAATAAACCAGCAGAAAGGGGGATTCTGGTTACCTGAACTCCCCCTACCACCACCCTAAAACCACCTGTGTGTGATATAGTGTGGTCTAATATGAAATATGTTAATGTGATTTCCTTGTATGGCCAGTGCCTTTCTATGTGGCTTCCAAACAGAGATACAGACAGTGTTATGATCATTGTATTTAATAGCGCGCACAATGTTACATTATAAAATACAAAACAGGGATGAGTCCAAGCCATTATACAGATTAAATGAAATTACATAAATAAAGCTGCAAGGTTATATACACACGTGATATTTTTGAATGGGACCTGAGAGTGTTTATATCCGTAACTACACTGTAAGGGGGGCATATTATATTACCCATGTGCTGGAAGGTCAGAACAGAGATTGGATTATCTGCAATCATGGACGATTTCTTTCTGTCTTTGCACCATTAGATCTTCAGTCATATTAAATGGCAGTTTTCAAGGGAAAAACCACTAGTTCATCTTTTATAGCCCACAAATATTTAAAGGCAAATTTTCATGACATTTGTCTGTGACTAATGTTATAGCGCCACATGGGTCTTCTTACTATCGTCCGACCGCAGTGGGGATACCTGGGAAATTTAGTTCTTTTCCCCTATCCGTGTGTTAATTTTCTGCACATAGACGGGGTGAATTTTCTCCTAATCCGTAGTACAGAGGAAATGCTGACGAGGCCCGAGTTTGCTGCTTTTTTAGCACCTGGTGTGTGTGTGTATCAGGGGACATTATTGTCCCTGTAAAAATCACCTCCTTACTCCTATCGAAATTGAAACATTGCCCAGTCTGCGGTTGTTCTTCTGCTTAGGTGGACTATGACGTTGTTAGCAATTACGGTAATTGGCTGTACAGTGCCGCGTGGGCAACGACCCAGGGAGAATAGAAAGTTCAACATGATTAAGCAAGGCCTGGTACGACGGACAACGTAAGTAGCAGAGGCACCAATGGTCAGTGTGGATTTTCCATCCAAACACCGGGCATGTTTCAATTCTAACCATCTCCATTCACTGCATTTACTTTCCTTGCAAAACCTTCTCCGCACAAAACTATCCAATATAATGGGTGGCTGTGTGCTGATGCATCATTGCACCACTACAGGACATTACAGACCGTAATGGCCAATAGGGGGCACTGTTTGACAGGTCTATTATTTATAGCGCCATCATTCTCTGTGGTCTATAAAACTAGACTGCAATACTATTTTATAATGTTAAACACAGAGAACTCTTATTATTACATTAACCCAGTGATATCCCGAACAACACTGTATCTCCCAGAATCCTCTGCTAGTTGCTTCAATGGAAGCTTTTAACATCCGAGCACGAAGCAGAACGCCATGAAATAAAGAATATAATGATAGAAAGTACGGTCTAAATGGGGCATAATAAAATTCTTACCTCGTTCCAGAACTACTTGTTAGATAAAGGGTTACATAAAATCATTTCTGGTGGGAGGGAAGGTAGATGGTGCTTATAATAGTGATCACAGCTGTCTGCATTAGGGTACATGGGAGATGGAGATGGGGGAGATATTCCCATCAGAATTGATAGGATAAAGGGAAAGGAAAGCATACATTTCTATTTAATCCCCTGCCTGGCTGATAGACCAATCACTACTGAGAAGACAGCCAATAGACTGAACGTTTTCCAGACGTTCCAAAATAGGAGACATCAGTGCCGTACTGGGCTGTAAAAGAAAGGTGTTTTAAAGAGATATTACCGTTAGTGAGTATATTTAAGGCCCTGATGATTTACCATAACGGTCCATGTTGAACTTTATTAGGCGGCATCCTGGGGGGGGGTGGCTGATGTATTTACTAGTTGCTTTTCCCCCCTCTCTTTAAAATCATAGAGGTCCCCACTCTGCCACAGTGCGAGCCATTTGTTTAGCCTGCCGTACCACGTTGTACTGATGTTTATTCTTTTTAGGCTATTCACACTAGACACTGGTTTACCCCATTTGCAGTAAACACATGCTGGGAAGGAAAAACGGAAGGACATCAATTATAAGAATCCCATAATGCCTTCACACTACACACCCAGTTTTTAGGTTGTTTGACATTAACCTAAAAACGCTAAAACAGCGATCTTCGTTCAAAACAGGAGGTTTATGGCGGGCCTCTTACGTCCAGGCCGCGGTTGGGGCCACTGATACCAGTCATGGTTAATATGGAAATTCACAATTGTGCAGTGTGGTCTATGTATTTGGTTGATAGATAGATGTTGACTTTCATTACACAGGGTGAATATAGAAGACTTTGGGTTCAGAACTGCAGGATAGGATATAAAACAGGGGAGATGTTCACACTCCTGGGCTCTTAGTAATGCTGCCGGCACATGCCAATGTGTCACTTGGTGAAATTACCCATTCCCTATTGTGATGGCACCAGAATGGAGGGCAAGACACATTAACCGAAGTCGGTACGGTAAAGTGGTTCTTGGCCATTGAGTAAGATGCTCTTCTCCCCTTCCCCTCTGCCTTTCGCAATATTTCTCCTCTCCAATCGTCTGAGCTGGTAATGAGTGTGACAATGATCAGTGGAATCTCATTATTATTGGCTGTTGTGATGTCAAGTTTTATAATGATCCCCCATTGATCAGCATGACTCTTAACTAGAAACCATGGTTAAGCAGCATTTTTCCCTAACTATGACATTAGGCATTTCAGGATAGACTGTACATCTCTAGATATTTCTAACTATTGAGGTGTGTGTTTGTTTGGGTAATTGCTTTTGTGACGATTTTATTTTATTGGGGGGATTGTCCTTAACAAATTAATCCTTCTACACTCTACAAAAAAACCCAACACCGTGTAGTTGATAATTATACGATCCGGATTATACGATCGAATAAATACAAAACGATCAATTAAATACACAGTTCATCAATAATCATCAACCAGTGACTGGGCAAATAAAATGAAGGAATCTTGAGTTTCCTTTCCTTCACGGCACCTTTTCCCCCGTCACATCTTATAGCAAGTATTGGTGAAACCGGTTCACAGAGGAAGTGTCTGAATGTATTTAAATAAAATCTCTATAAAATTCTTCTATAAAATTAATCAAAACCTCTTTTAGTCTTAAAGGACCATCTCACGCTTAAAACAAAAAAATAAAACTAGTAAATTGTCCGTTTACCTGCCCCCAACTATATATTCTGTTGCACGTTATTTCCTCCATTACACTACAGATAATTATGTCCCAAGTTGTGACTGTGACATTCCAACCAATCATTGAGTTTGCCGTTTTACCGGTACTCCCTCTTGCACATGCTCAAACCTATAAAGAAACTCCTGCGCTGCGGCGGAAAGAAATAGCACAGGAATAGACAAGGAGACTTAGCAAGTGTGTTGCAGGCAGATAACTGACAAATCCCAGTTTTTTGTTTAAGGTGGACAGGCCCTTTAAAAACAGAATCTGTTTTGAAAAGGGGGGGGACACACAGCGGGAACCCTCCTTTTCGCTCTTTTAGCTTTTAGTTCCCTTTTAAGTGCTTTTTTTTCTTTTTAACGTTAATATTTTTTTTTGCTTATGCCTTTTTGTTCTACGTATTATTTTCTGCTAATTGTAAATATCTGTTCGCTTTTTTAAAAAATGATTGAAATGTTGAAAAGAAAAAAGGTTACAAAATTTGATGGCGTCTGCACTCTTGATTTTCTGCTGAATCAACTTCCTGATTAACTCTACTGACCAGATATTTCTCAGTCCGTACAGTAACTTCCTCCATTTAAAGGAAATGGCTCCATGGACCTCGTGACAAACTATCAAGGGTCATAATAATGGGTAGAAATTGTTACCCGCCAAGTCAGCGTTTGCCATATTCACTGTCGCTGTTTTTGGGGGGGGGGTTTCGTAAAGGAAGTCGATTTTCTTATTTGCGGTTTTTAATCGGTTCCTTAGAATTAGTCCACCCCAAACCATTAATCTTGCTTGTACTCTGCCTAAGAGGGATACCGAACCCTAAGTTATATCTGCTTTGTGCAGGTCTAACCCATGGAACGGTGATATAATAGAAAGGTAAAGGGCTACTAACACCTTAGTGATATTGCTTCGTACAGGTAAACCATGAAACGGTGATATTAATAGAAAGGTAAAGGGCTTAACACCCTAGTTATATCTGCTTCTGGTACAGGTCCAACCTGAAACGGGATATTACTAGAAAGTTAAAGGGCACCTAACCTAGTTTATCTGCTTCTGTACAGGTCCAAACCATGGAACGGTGATATTAATAGAAGGTAAAGGGCACCTACCCCTAGTTATATCTGCTTCTGTGCAGGTGTAACTGAAACGGGTTTTAATAGAAGGTAAAGGGGATACCTAACCCGTATATCTGCTTTGTACGGTCCAAACCCATGAAACGGTGGGTGAGATTAATAGAAAGGTAAAGGGCTACCTAACCCGAGTATATCTGCTTCTGATGCAGTGACTAAAAAAGGGAAACAGGTGTGATTATTAATGAGTGAAAGGTACTAGAAAGGTAAAAGGGGCTACCTACCCATAGTTATATCTGCCTTCTGTACAGGTTCCAAACATGAAACGGCGATTAGTAATAGAAAGGAAAAAGGTACCTAACCCTAGGTTTATCTGCTTTTTGTGCAGGTCAAACCATGAAACGGGGATATAATAGAAAGGTTAACGGGATACTAACCCTAGTATATGCTCTGTGCAGGCTAAACCAGGAGGAAACGGTGATATAATAGAAACGGTAAAGGGCACTAACCCTAGTTATATTGTTCTGTTGCAGGTCGTAAACATGAAACGGTGATATTAAAGAAAGGTAAAGGGCTACCTAACCCCTAGTTATATTGTGTTCTGTAAGTCTAAACCATGGGAAACGGCGAGATTAATAGAAAGGTATAAAAGGGCCTTTTTTTTGTTTTTACCTAACCCTAGTTAGATCTGCTTCGTACAGGTCAAAAACCATGAAACGGCGATTTATTAATGAAAGGGTAAAGGGCTACCTAACCCTAGTAGATCTGCTTCTGTTGCAGGGGTAACCCAGGAAACGGTGATATTAAGTAGAAAAGGTAAAGGCTACCTAACCCGAGTTAATTGGCTTCTGTTGCAGGTCTAACCATTTTTTTGGGGACAAAAAACCCCGTTATAATAATAGGAAAGGTAAAGGCTACCTAAACCTAGTATATCTATTCTGTGCAGTGTAAACAGGAAACGGTGATATAAATAGAAAGGTAAAGGGCTACCTAAACCCTAGTTAGCTCTGCTTCTGTGCAGGTCTAAACCATGAAAACGTTGAATATTAATAGAAGAAAGGGCTACCTAACCTAGTTAGATCTGTCTGTACAGGTCCCAAAACCATGATGAAACGGGGAATTATAGAAAGGTAAGGGATACTCACCCTAGGTAGTATCTGCTCGTACAGGTGTTTAAACCAGGAAACGGTTGAATACAAGAAGGTAAAGGGCTACCAACCCTTCAAAAAGTTAATCTGCTCTGGTGCAGGTCTAAACCATGAAACGGTGATATATAGAAGGTTAAAGGGCTACTAACCAGTATATCTGCTTCGTGCAGGTCTAAACTGAAAGGGGATATAATAGAAAGGGTATACGGGCTACTAACCCTAGTTATTTGCTCAGTCCGTCCTAAACCAGGAAACGGTGATGATATTAATAGCACGGTTAAAGGGCTACCTACCCTAAGTTAATTGCTTCTGTACAGGTCTAACCCTGAAAACGGGGATCTTAATAGCAAGTTAAGGGCTACCTAACCCTAGTTATATCTGCTTCTGTACAGGTCCAACCATGAAACGGTGATATGATAGAAAGGTTTAAAAGGGTACCTCACCCTAGTATATCTGCTTCTGTACAGGTTTTTAAACCAGGGGAAACGGTGATATTAATAGAACTGTAAAGGGCTACCTAACCCTAGTATATTGTCGGTACAGGTAAACCAGGAAACGGTGAATTAATAGAAGGTAAAGGGCTACCTAAAACCTAGTGATATTGCTTCTGTACAGGTCTAACAACCATGAAAACGGCGTGTAACTAGAAAGGTAAAGGTACCTAAACCCTAGTTAGATCTGCTTCTGAAGTCTAACCATGAACGGGGATGGATATTAATGAAAGGTAAAGGGCCCAACCAGCTATATCTGCTTCTGTACAGGTCTAAACCATGAAACTGTGCTGATATTAATAGAAATGGTAAAAGGGCACCTAACCCTAGTTATATCTGCTCTGTACAAGGGCTAAACCCAGGAAGGAAACGGTTTGATTATTAATAGAAAGGTAAAGGCTACCTAACCCTAGTATATTGCTTCTGTCCAGGTCTAAACATGAAACCGGGGAATGGGATATTATAGACAGGTTAAAGGCGACCAACCTAGTTAATCTGCTTATGTGCAGGGTCTAAACCAGAAAACGGTGACTATTAATAGACAGGTAAAGGGTACCTTAAAACCTAGTATATCGCCTTCGTGCAGGTGTTGTAAACCAGGAATGGCGATATTAATAGACAGGTCAAGGGCTACCTAACCCTAGTTATACGGCTTTGTGCAGTGAACCAGGAACCGGATATTAATAGAAAGGTTAAAGGGCTACTAACCGAGTTATATCTGCTTCTGTGCAAGTCTCAACATGAAACGGGGGATATTAATAGAAAGGTTAAAGGCTACCTAACCTAGTAATCTGTTTGACAGGTCTAAACCATGAACGGCGATATTACTAGAAAAGGTAAAGGGCTACTAACCATAGTTATATTATGTTCGTGAGGTCTAAACCAGGAAACGGTGATCTTCATAGAAAGGTAAAGGGGCTTACCCCTAACCCCTCGTATATCTTTCTGTGAGGTCTAAACCCAGGCACGGCGCTATTAATAGAAATTTAAAGGGCTTACCAACCCAGTTATATTCTGCTTCTGTTCTTTGGGTTCCACCCAGGAGGGAAACTTCTCTATTAAAGACACACAATGTGAGTTTTAGTGTTTATTAGGAATGTACAGAAATCTACAGCTTCAATGTGTGGTTTATTACAGGGAAAGGAAAAACTTCTATACAAATCCCCATAACTTTATTGTATCCCTGACCCCTGAATTCCCTTCCCTGTACTTAATTTAAATGCCGTGCTCTAACGCCCGGATTACTCATTGACTCCCAATTCAATGTCCACGATACGTCTATTTAAAGGGGATGTCCACTTGACTAAGCTGCGACATCACAACCAATGAGTTGACTGCTCTTTCCAGCTTGTTGCCCACCATGCCACATGCTCAAGCTTCTAAAGCTCATTGAGCAGAGGGAGGAGAGGAACCTTGCCAGAAATGAAGAGAAATTATGAAATTCTGGTTACAAAATGAATAAACTGGTAAAAATAGCAGGGGTTGCCGGACGATAATGACAAGCCACCCATTTCTTTTTTTGTTTTAAGTGTGGACAGTCCTTTAAAAAAAATTTCCATTTAGGGAGCCAAATATTATCAGGGAGATTTCAATAAAACTTTGATCATTTAAAATGGTGCTAATTTTGCCCAACCAAAGATTTTATTTAAAATTTGACAGCTCACATCTGATTGGTTGGGGCAAAATTAGCACCATTTTAAACGATAAGAAGGTTTTGATTGATCCCTGTATGTATTTAATTTGTTTGTTTGTTTTTTAAAATACGGCTAGTGGAGCAACACAGGGAGACGAGGAAAAGGACCGTCTACACCCCGAAACGCACAAGAACAAGGGATCGATTTCTACTTCTCACGAAATAAAACTGTTTAACCCAACGGACCCAATAAGGGTTATTCAATAAAAGCTAACTTCATTGTTATAATTGGTGAGTAATTTTGCCCCACCCAATCAGATTTTATTACATTTGACAGCTAACATCTGGATTGGTTGGGGCACAATTAGCACCATTACGATAAGAACTTTTATTGAATAACCCCGGATTATTCATTAAAGGAAACAGTCAACACAAAAAATAACCGTTCCCCAGCCAACACCAAGTATACTGAAATCACAGTCTCCATCATCACTCCATCTGGTACAACATCCAGCCGGGGTACACGGAGACGATCTATACCGTACGGGTTTACCAATACCTCTGTCACATGTATACTGTATAAATGATTTATAATGTTGTTTAAGAAAAAAAAAAATTCTCCTAAGTTCTACGGATTAGAACATGTAATACCCCCCAAAACCCAACATTATCTTACGTTTCAAAGATTCCACTATAGGGACTTACCTGACCGGTACCTCGTCTCCGGGCGCCGGTTCGTTCGAGCAAAAAAACAGGGAGCAGAGGTTTTTGTGCTGACAGAGCTCTACTTCCTGGTCGCGGCTGTCCACGATGGGCATGACATTGCATCCTAGGAAGTGTTCAGCCGCAGAGGAGGAGTGGTGAGGGACAGGTAAGGAACCTGGAAAGGTAAAGATAATGTGAAAGGTTTGGGGGTGTGATTGACATTCTAAGGTTACTTTTTTTTTTAGGCTGGACTTGCATTTTAATGTAAATATTTGGGATCAAATTTGTTTGGTTGCTTTGGCCGGAGCGTTCGTTTCTGTATTGGGATTGGATTCGGAGAAACATCCACTACATTGCCATTGGTACATATAACGTTGAAAAATGTTTTATGTTAGGAAAAATAATGTCAGCATGGAGGATCATTACCTCCTGCGTCTGTCTAAAGGGGAAGTCGTTAGACATTTTAGTTGGTATTGTGACAAGGTGTTTAGATAGGATTTGTCCCACTGTAGTCAGGGCTTGTAATCCATGTCCTAGGAACGTCCGAGGCAAGCCCACGGAATGCCCTAACCCCACAGATCTTCCTCTACCCCACCCGGTCGTCTCTCACTTCCCCCTTCCGCAAGGGGCACCAGTAGAATACTGGTGAACCTGATTGTGACATTAAAAATTCCACTGTAAAATTAGATTGTATTTGTCCCGGACATGTAGTGCAAATGGTGGACGTATGGAGATTAACGGGAAAGCTCAGTTGAAAATATTATTTTTATAATTCTGAGTTTAATTATCCATAACTAGTTATCTACATAATTGCCTCCCCATTTGAATAAACAATCGTTGATTCATTCCCTTGCTGTTCATGCTGTTGACCATTAGTGAGCTGACATTTCAGATTTCTAACAGTCTTTATTTTCCCAGATTGCACCTCATCCTTGGAATGTCCTAACAGTAATTTCTCCTGATTGGCTGTGGATGGGTCAAACATGCTCAGATCTCTTATGAGCACTGAATCACCCCAGGCGTGGGTCAGGGCAAGACCATAATGGTCTCTACTAGGGGAGTCCTGCGAACAGGAAGTCAGTATTTTGGTGTGCATTTTTATACACAGAAAAATGCGAATGGGCGGTTAAGGTCATTAGGATGGAAAAATAGGATCTTCCCCCCTTAAAGATAGGTATTCTGGTTGATGCTTCCCCTTAAAAAGAGCAAAGGTAGGCCACTGATCGGAAACAGCTGTACAGTTTGTGATCAATGTGCACCTTGCTATGAGAGATTTCTAGCCCACTGCCCACAGTTGAACCTGAACGGAAACTATGATATATGTATAGTTTATTTATAAAGAGCCACTGGGGCTACGCAGTGCGTACATTATTAACCTCCAGAGATTATACCAAACAAGGGGAAAATGCAAGCCATTATACAGATAGATACAAAATAAAATTAAATACCAATTTCAGTTAAGAATGGAATAATGTAATTAGGTATAAAATGGAATGAGATTCATGCCCTGAAGAGCTTTACCAATCTTGTGGCGAGGGACAACATATCAGATCAAGTGGGGGGGGGGGAGTGAGGTTCAAAGTGATTAAAGGAGCGAACAATCATGTAGTTATGCTGATGCTCTAGAAAGGTTAGGATAACAGTTAGATTTGAAAATATCAATGGATGTTGTCACCAGGCAAAGCGAGAACGAGAGGGAGAGCAGAGTTATAAAGGTAGGATATAGGATAACAGTCTAGATGTGAAAAGTAGTAATGGATGTCACCAGGCGAAAAGCGAGAGAGGAGAGAGTATAAAAGGTAGGATAACAGTCTAGATGTGAAAAGTATTAATGGATGTCACCAGGCGAGCTGAGAGCGGGAGAGAGTATAAAGGTTAGGATAACCAGTCTAGGATGGGAAAGTATTAACGGATGTCACCAGGCACAGCGAAAGAGGGAGAGAGTATAAAGGTAGGGATAAACAGTCTAGATGGGAAAGTATTATTATGGATGTCACCAGGTGAAGGGAGAGAGTAGAGTAGTTAAAAGGTTAGGGATAACAGTCGAGATGTGAAAGTTATTAATGGTGGGTCACAGGCGAAGCGAGAGGAGAGGGAGAGGAGAGGTTATAAAGGTAGGATAACAGTTAGATATGAAGTATTATGGATGTCACCAGGCGAAGCGGAGAGAGGGGAGAGAGCTGAAAAGGTAGGATAAAGTTAGATATGAAAGTATTAATGGATGTCACCAGGCGAAGCGAGAGCGGGGAGGGCGTTATAAGGTCGGGATAACAGTCTAGATGTGAAAGTTTATTAAGGATGTCACCAGGCAAAGCGAGACGAAGAGGAGAGGGGTTAAAAGGTTAGGATAACAGTCTAGACTGTGAAAGTATTAATGGATGTCACCAGGCAAAGCGATGAGAGGAGAGAGTTATAAAGGTAGGAGGTAACAGTCTAGATGTGAAAGTATTAATGGATGTCACAGGCAAAGCGAGAGAGGGAGGAGTTATAAGGTAGGGAAGCGTAGAGAGGAATGGTTTTTAAGGCAGGGGCTGCCTGCAGGTTAGTTGGGGGTTGGGGAGAAAGATTCCTTGCCGAGGATGGCGATAAGGGCACGGCCTGGACCGGAATATAAGGGACCAAGAGAGAGGATAAGTAGGGAGGGTGCAGTAGAGACGAGGGATTTAAAGGTTATTAAAAGCAGGGTGTTTGAATTGATTCTTGGTTTGATGGAAGCCCATAGGAACATTTTAGTTATAAGAATGTATTAGGGAATCCGGGTTAGGATCAGACAGGAGGGATGCGGGCTAGAACCTAGAGAGGAGGAGAGAGCGGAAGGTCTATTGCTGGGGTGTAAGAACAAGACAGTAGATGTGAGAAGCGTCAGGGGAGCGGGGAGAGTAGGGGGTAGAGAAAGTAATTAGATTGTGATAGAGAGTGGGAAGGAGTTCTAGCAAAACTGAGAGACGAAAGATTTTTAGTAGACAAGTCCAGGAGGTGACCATCCTTATGGGTTCCTGTGTTGGTCCACGCTGGAGGGAGGAGGACGTTAGGTGGACAAGCGAAGAGGGGACAGGATTTCTTAGGCATCGTTAAATGTGAAATTTGAAGTCACTTAGAATTATAGCCGGACAGTCCGGAGGAAAGAAGAGAAGCCAGTGTAAAACTCTGCTAAGGGAAGGGGATGGGGCTGAGGCAGAAGGGGGCTGTCTACAACTGCTACTCGTAGACCTAAGGGGTAGAAAAGTTGGACAGCATGGACTTCAAATGAGGAAAAAGCACGGAGGGCGAAAAGAGACACAAATGGCAAGAAAAGAGGAGACCTATCCCTTCCCTTTTTTTCAAAAAAAACATTTGATCTGTTTGCAAAGTATCATTCAGTCGCCATTACCTGCTATGATAGGATTGTACAATACGGGTATCCTATGGTAATCGTATCATGTATGGTGGCCAACAAATCAGAGCGAGCAAAACTATCTAGAGAGGCAAGGTGAGTGTATCTATGAGATGAGAACCAGCGAGTCGCCAACTGACATTGTGAATGAGGGTGAACAAACGAATATGTGAAAAAGTCCATGAAAATCACACCCAGTTATATCTTAGACAACTGGACGCGCGGGTGTGGTAAGTCATAGATAAAACATTGATTGACAATTCGTGGGACACAGATCAGATTCGTTTCCTCTATGGATCTCCCCGGTCAAACAATCTGCAATGCCAAACCTCCCGTATTCTATGTATGGACCAATACCCACAGGTTAACACAACGGGGTGTGATACAAGTGCGCACTGCAATCCGTGGTAAGTGCTGTAAAAAGCTGGGGGTACACACAGTCCAGATCTTTAAAGGAATAGTTCACTGCAAAAGGGAGAACTATTCCTTCATGATGATTGAAGACTGGAGGTTAAGGAGCTATGCCTTACCTCTGTTCCTCAATCAATTGATAGGAGACAGGAACGAAAAAAGACCGTAGATATTACCTTTTGCGAGATCTCTGCTGCCACACTTACAGGTTGCCCAACACGCTTCTGGTTTGATGAAATTTCATTAGTGACGCATTGCACAAATAATGGACAATATGTTCAAAACAGGAAAGCTGGGTCGGGACTCGTCAGTTGTGACAGCGGTGGGTCGTGCAAAAGGTAAGTTCTTTATCTTTTTCTGGCTCACGACATTGATTGAAGAAACAGGTAGAAGGCTCATAGTGAATGGAATCTGACATATATGGAAAGCAGGTCCATTATATAAATATATTTTAAACGCCCATATCACATATAGGACATTGCAGGGAAATCTTCAGTTATTACAGAAAGGTTTGGGTTTGTAACAAAATTGGTATTTTAATCAGATATTAAAAATATATTATTATTCCAATGGATTCTATATAACATGGTATTTGTATGTGTATTTCATTTGCCCTTAGCAGATTGAGTTTATGCTGTGAGGTCTATGCATCCAGGTAATGGTATATGTTGATTCAATTAGATCAAATGGACTTGAAATGTAGTTCTTGAAGACGTTCGCTAGTCATGATGGCTTTCTCAATTTCAGACTGACTTGTCCAAGAATCTGTGGCAATTATGTACCTGGAGAATCCCAATTAGACATTATCCCAGCCAGGTGTAAGGGTGTGCTTAGATAGTGGCTAAGAGGTGTTATAGGAACGGCCCAGGTAGGTGTTTTAAAACAGATCGACCACCAACTGTCTGCCATGTACCAATGCTGTGTAAACACCGTATCTGGGGTTCATATAACACCTCTTAGCACTATCCAATCACACCTTAACACCTGGCTTTGTGATATGCGAATTGGGATTTCCAGGGTACAGTAATTGCCAACAGATCTTGTACAAGTCATTCTGAATGAGAAAGCCAGGTGCGGAGACTAGCGAAAACGTCTTATAAGAACTACATTTCAAGGCCGTTGTATAATTGAATACAACAGAATATTGAGTTTAGTTATTACATTATGTTATTATTGTGATGGTGTTTAGTTATATATTACATGTTTTATTGATATTGAGTATAGTTTACATTACAGGTTATTATTGATATTGTGAAGTTTTTACATACATGTTATTATGATATTGTGGATAGTGATTCATGTTTGATAGTGTATTGTGTTAGTATTACATTACATGTTTTATTGATATGTGTATAGTTATTACATGTATTATTGATATTGTGTTGTTCAACATTACATGTTAGTATTGATATGGTTAGTTATTACATGTTATATTGGATATTGTGTTAGTAGGATCTTACATGTTATTATTGATATTGTGTATAGTTATACATGTTATTATTGATATTGTCGTCAGTATTACATTACTGTTATTCTTGATAATTGTGTAGTTGTTACATTTACATGTTATTATTGATATTGTGTTATAGTTATTACATGTTATTATTGAGATTGTGTTAGGTATTACATTACATAGGATTATTAATATGGTGTGTAGATAGGACATTACATGTTATTATTGATATTGTGTTTAGTTATTACATTACATGGTATTTATGATATTGGTTTAGTATACATTACAGTTAGTATTGATGGTTAGTTTATTACATGACATGTGTTAGTGTTATTGATATGTTTGAATTATTACATAAGTTGGTCTTGAATTAGTTATTAAGTACATGTTAGATGATATTGTGTTTAGTTAGTACAGTAAATGTTATTATTGAGGGTGTTTAATTATGACATTACGTTGTATTGATATAGTTAGTGATTACATTACAATTATTAGTGATGTGTTTAGTTATTGATTACATGTTATTATGATTTGTGTTAGTTATTACATTACATGTTATTCTTGATGTGGTTAGATTACATTAAACGTTATGATATGTTTAGTTATTAACATCATTGTGGTATAGCCCAGTACACTCAGCCCCTCCCCCTTCTGGATATAGACCAGTTGATTCAGAAACCCCCCCATTTCTTGCTATCAGTTCCCAAACTTGATCAAACTTACATGGCCACTCCTGAAAATGAGTAGGGAAGATTCCAAAGTGCATGGGCGAGGGGCGTGGTGCTTAGGTATGTACACATAATCTACCTTAACAATCCGATGCGCAAATCAAATACAGGAGTTGTCAGTATACAATGAATTTTAATAATACATTGTAACTTTACCTTGATTACTGAAAACGATCTCCTCCTATTCTGTGATTTAAATCAACAACACCCCTGTTAAGCAAATGGGTTGGTCCGCCCCAGGGACAGAGTGTAGTGCAGTGCATGATAGATTGTATAGGTGGTGAGGGCTTTCTCCAGTGTATGTGGGACGTGTTGCGTCGAGAGCCATGCTGGGGTAAAGGTGAGTGAGGCAGGTGGGTTCTGTGGTCTGTCGGTCTGGTGAAGAAGGAAGGAGGGAGTTTTAAGAGGAAGTGATTTATATATATGGGGACCGACGGTTGTGGGGGGGTCTAGAATGGGGGAGGCAGGTTTTAAAGATTGATTGGTGAGCAGGTAAGTAGCCTCAACCTACAACAGTATGTTGAACCTTGGGACTCAATGTGCTGCAGAAAACTAACAACTCCCATCAGCCTTGTTGCATTACCTTTCTAAGAATCATGGGGTTTGTATATAGGGTCATTATCCCTATCAATGAGCATGGGTATTAAGGTTGTATATTTTCTTTGTTTGGGTGTCTTTGAAAGCAGTTATTGTACACAGGGTGAGACCTGCCAACTGTGCTATATAGTGATATTTTAAATACAGTATTGTATGTATTTTATTTCTTATATAGCGTACATATTCACAGCGCTTTACAATTAATTACTCAATTCACATCAGTCACTGTCCCGAAGAGCTACAAATCAATTCCACTTTATGACACACACCACCTATAAGATGTCTTCTGATTGGGGGGGAAACCAGAGTGCCCCAGAGGGAGGAAACACACGCAACGCACGTAGAGAACAAAGGATTTTTAGTTTATTTTGCACCATTTTTCACGAAAAACATGATAACCTGACTGCTTATGTTTGTAATCTAGGATGGCAAATAACGATAATTCCATTCAGTCGCAGATTGGGTATTGCTTATCATCCCCATTTTTAGTGAGGTTATACACTATTACCAAAACCTCATTAATTCTATGAGTAGGGGAATTCGACTTCCTGTGTGGGTGCTACAGTAGAACTGATAACAAGGCGGTTAGATTTGTAGTGGGGGACCATGGGATTGCCATAAGGGACTGGACTACTATATTTCTACCAGTTTTCTAAATCCTTTTATCTGTGGGGAACCCTTGAAAATTATTTTCGGTATCAAGAAGGAAACTGCCTACATAAAATTATGGATTATATATTATTATTGGTCTTTTTTTTCGCTTTTGTTTTTTTGCTTGATATCGGGCAGGGGAGACCCTGATTGTGAATGATACTGTAATTTTAATGAGTTAGGGAAGTGTTGGCGCGATATTATATAAATCCACATAATAATAGTACTAATGGCCGCGTCTTAATAGACCCGTCCTTTCCCTGTGACGTCCTTCCTGATAAACAGATGCAAATTGACTTATTATAAAAGAAAAAAAAAACCAAACATTTTATTGATGAAAAATGCAGGTGACCAGTGAGTGTGGTTCTGTAATTTTATTTAGGTTTTTTACAGGGATATTTTCATGGCTGTCAGTTTTTCTGGGCTTCCGTTGTTTGAGATAATATTGTGTATGTTGTGCAATTTATTTTCTCTAAAATCTCCTGTTCCCAGAGATGCACGATATTTTCCAAAGGCCTACAACCATCTAGATACAACGTGATGCATCACTTGCCTTTTAAAGTAAAGGCTAGAAAGGAAAACGTTTAAGTTATATAATTTATAAAACTTTGCATTTGTCTTGAAAGGCACATTTTGGAAGGGGGGAATCGTGTGGGTCTGTGCTTGCAGGTTTTCAAACTCAATTAATCTTGTGCCTGTGCAATGAAAGAGGACACTGGGGTGTTTTTCTTTTTTATATAGTTATCATTTAAGTAGGATGCCTCAGGGATGAAGGTCAGAGTAGGTGTGGGATACCTTGTTGTCAGGTCAGTGAGTAAAAAAATAACTTTTTAGATGTTGGTAATTTTTTTTAATGACTAATAGTTAATCATTTAAGTATGGCTTGCCACAGAGAGGAAGGGTTTAGTAGGTCAATAGGTTTGTGCACAGTGTCAGGTTGGTGGGTTAAAAAAAATAACTTTTTGAAGGAGTTGTTGGGGTAAAAAACGCTTTAAATAAATTTAAGCCAAATGGGGAGAATTTTATACTGAAGCGAGAAAGCTGTTGTGGGTTTTTAACTGTTCTGTTTCCCTAGGGATGATGAAATGAATTGATTGATTGAGGTGAATGCACGGAGGTCACCAAGCGGCTTGAGATTTGTTGAATAAAAATGGTAATGAAACAGCCTCTCTTGCGAGGGACGTTGAGATGAGACGCAGGAGGCCCATTGGAGTGAACTACCACTTGCACTTTATTGTGAGGCGAGTGTAACATGGCATGTGGAGACAGCAAGGAGAGGGGGATATGAACTCAACCCACTTTGTTGCTTTAAATTATAATGTTAGACACACTTGCTATATATCTGAATCCTGGGGCCGTGGTGGGGTGGCCGCGGATTGGACGCAGCTAGCGGAGGAAGGAAGGAAAATGGTGGTACGAATATTTGAAATTAAAGAATTTTGAAAAAGTTTCCGGATTCAACATGAAATTACTGGAAAGACTGACAGAGGAAATGTTTCCGGGGACAAGGTTGGGGGTTCTCCTGGAACTCTTGAGAAAATAGCAAAGAAATGATATCCGGACAGATCTCACACCTCCTCTAGGGTAATTATTCCAAGCATCGAAACAAAAATTGATTTGAGATGCAAATTGTTTGGTTTATATAAGAACATTTCTAATCATATTGTAATTTTAAATCTTTAGTCTATTAAAGGAGGAGATCTTAACTTTAAATCTTAAATTGGCCCATGATAATCCCCAAAACGGGGAAATGTTGATACAAAAAAAAAGTATCTTCATACAAAGTGCACATCTTACCTTTAAATCCCACTCCATGATTATGCTTCTAACTGCAGTCTATCCAAAGGTTTATAGCCACAGTATAAACGTCCTTCCCCGGTGTGTTAGTAGTGTCTTATCCCCAGCTGCGTCCTGCGGCCGCCGCTGTCATGCACCGTGTGTGGGCCGCTCCATTGCGTTCGCGCCGGCAGTTAGTTCTCTCACGGGTTTTTGAAACGTGAACCACTTTTAATCAATTTCTCGCAAGTGTCCTTCGTATGTTCTTGCCTCCCGCCCGCCCCTCTTCTCGCTAACTATCACTGATCCGGCGTCAGTCCGTACAAGCGACCAGCTCACTCGTCACTCGCCCCTTCACGGCGGATCCCCCACCGGCCCACTTCCTGATCCTCCCCTGCCCTGGACCACTAGGGCCCAGTACGCTTTTGTCCACAGCCGCCGGTTGAGATCGACCCACGAAGCACAGCAGCGCCGGGACGAGGTGAGAGGACTTTTCACGTGACGGCATCAGGCGGCCCCGACAGCCCAGGATATTGTGACTATCGATGCCTGTCCCGCAAGGCGTACTCTCCGAGGTGCTAGACGGCGTCAGTCCACTCTGACCCACGTCCGCATCTCCCTTACTACGAGTATCGGTCGGCGAAGTATCGAATTAGCGACGCCCGCAGCCGCAGCGATAGCGGCCGACCCTTACCGCCCCCCGCGAGCTTCGCACGGCGGACCATCCCCGGTTCCGGAGCTACGCTACGCTCAAAGAAGCTGATCTCGCCGGTACGTGTGTGTCGCGTCGTGGTCAGTACGAGCTGGGAGGCAGCGCTTTATTCTGCTTAAAGACTCGCCTACCTGGGAGACGCGACGTGATGCGATGGCAAGAGAGTGGTGGAAACGCCGCCCAATCTTTCAACTTTCTTAAAGGGCAGTCCATCTTTTTAAAACAAAAACAGGTAAAGAAATTGTCGGTGTTACCTGCACTGAACAAAAACTGATAAAGTTTTAAAATGGTTCAGTACTGAGATTACTAAACACAGATATTTAAAGGGCAAGAGTCCAGCCCACAATTGAAAATTTACCTATGGTAAATCACCCCCTCCCAAACCCGAAAACGGTATAAAAATAGTTGAAATGTGAAAATATAAGTCTAACCTGAAAATCCGCACAATGTCCTGGTTTCCAGTTTACAATACTTTCCGGTTCTTCCAGTTGCCGCTGTCAGTTATGGATTTGACGTTGACATCACAGCCAAATGAGCTGAATGTTAATCCCTCGTCTGCTCGTCTGAACAGACATGCCCAGGCCAGTAAGCTCCGTAGCCGTTTCTAATTGCTCAGTGTCCCTGAGGCATCCAGAGCATAGCAGGCATACAGTAAGGCATTTTCTAAAGACAAACTATGATATATCAAATTATTTTAAGACGGCCAGTTTTCTAAAAAATGTATCTTCTGAGTGTGGGGAGTTTTCTCCTTTTAAGGGATAATTATGGTCACCATTCTGGCAAGAAGTAAGCTGGCTCCTCCGTCTCTTAAGGCTGTTATGCTGACATCACACCCAGAAAGTATTGACTGGCTGTTTCCCCTGCTGCCTAAATGGGCATTGTTAGCTGGCGTTAGAAGTCTGTAATAGCAACATGCGACAAATTAGGAGCGTTAGGGAGATTTGTACCCTGGTTTATTTTTTTCTCGCCCTAGCGGGTCTGCCATTAACTATTATTGTTCATACTATATGACATGAGTTAAATATTGATTTGTGTTAACGATTTTGAATTTAATGTCAATCTACGTTTCCCCCCACCCCCCTCCGAATTAACCCAGTCTGGATCTGATTTTCCAGGCCTAGGACACAAGGCTGGGGGCAATACAGCCTTATCATCGACGAGCAAGGACTGATACTGTTTCCAAAAGTAAGCCCAGGGGGGCTTGCTCCCTTACGTTGCAAGGTACTTTTTTGGTTGTGGGTGTTATTCATTGATAACAGTAAATCATTCGGAATAGGGAAAAATGATGGTAAGAACAAGCTGAGCTGATAACTTTGGTTCCTTCACATTTTATTTTTGCTTGTTGCAGAGTCGACTGAGTGTGTAAAAGTACCTAAAGAAACACAGAAAGAACCAGTGCACTCACGCCACCAATACCAAGATGAGCGTGACAGTAGCGAGCCATTGTCGGATATTACAAAGTGACGACCGTTCCGTTCTGGTCGTGACCCACTGGTCCTCTGTTACAGTATAAGTATGTGCCGTTATAATGGAGCCCCTTTCACTACTTGCCCTGGGGGGTAACCCAACCCTACCAGGGAATAGGGGGTAACCCAACCCTACTAGGGAATTTGGTGTAACCCAAGGGAATAGGAGGTAACCAAACCATGCCAGTGAATAGGGGGTAACCCTACCCTGCCAGGGAATAGGGGGTAACCCAACCGTGACAGGGAATAGGGGGTAACCCAACCCTACCAGGGAATAGGGGGAAACCCAACCCTACCAGGGAATAGGGGA
>JAACNH010003046.1:0-32245 GCA_019447015.1 Hymenochirus boettgeri | reverse complement strand
TACACACCTACTGTACACATCCACTACAGCACTGTGCGCATCTACTGTACACACCTACTGTACATACCTACTGCACACATCCACTACAGCACTGTACGCATCTACTGTACACACCTCTGTACATACCTACTGTACAATCCACTACGCCTGTATGCATCTCTGTACACACCTAATGTACACATCCACTCCAGCACTGGCGCATCTACTGAAACATACCTACTGTACACATCCCACTACGCACTGTATGCATCTACTGTACACACCTACTGTACCAATCCACTACAAGCACTGTACCATCTACTGTACACACCGACTGACCAATCCCCTACAACAAAGCACTGTACCATGTACCGTACACACCTCGTAACACATCCCACAGCACTGTACGCATCTACTGTATACACCTACTGTACACATCACTACCATCACGTACATATTTACTGTGTACACAACACCTTACTGTACACTCCACTGGAACCCATAACACTACAGCACTGTACCCTCACTGTACCAATCACTACAGCCTGTACACATCTACTGTTCACACCTACTGTACACGATCCCTACAGCACTGTACGCATCTACGTACACACCTCACTGTAACACTCCACTACAGCACTGTAACGCATCTACTGTACACAACTACTGTACACCATCCCCTAACCGCACTGTACACATCTACTTTACCCATCACCTCTACAACACGGTACACATCTACTGTACCACCTACTGTACACATCAACTAAACAGCACTGTACTCTCTACTGTACACTCACTACTGTAAACTGTCCCATACCACTACAGCACTGTACAAATCTACTGTACACAACCTACTGTAACCCATGCCACTACAGCATGTACACATCTACTGTACACACCTCTGTCCACAAATCCACTACCAGCAACTGTACATAATTTACTTACACTCTCTTACAACAACCCTACTTACACACCACTACAGCACTGTACCCTCTACTGTACCACCTCCTGTACACACACCCACTACAGCACTGTCATGCCTCTACCTGTACACAGCTACGTACACACCATACTGTACCCATCCACTACACCGCACTGTACGCATCTACTGACACCTACTGTCACCCTACTGTACACCTCCCTACAGCACTGTACGCATTATTTTACAACATCTAACTGGTACACATCCACCTACAGCACTGTACGCATCTACTGTACCTCTACTGTACACCCTACTGTACACAATATCCACTACAGCACGGTATGCACTACTTTCAATCTACGTGTCACATCTAACTGTACAAAACTACAAAACACTGTACACATCTACTCAACACTACACATCTAACTGTACACATCTATCTACTGTTACACATCTACTACAACACTACACATCTACTGGACACATCTATCTACTGTATACAATCTACTACAACACTGACACATCTACTACAAAACTACACAATCTAACTACAACACTGTACAACATCTACTACAAAACACTGTACACCTCTACCTGAACATCTACTACAAACACTGTCCACATCTACTACAACACTGTCCCAAATCTACTACAACACGTACACAGCTACTGACACATTACTACACACACTGTCCCCCACATCTACTGTACACATCTACGACAACACTGTACACATCTAGCTACTACTACTAAAACACTCACATCGGCTCAACACTTGTACACTTACTGTACACATCTATTAACATTACAACACTGTAAACACATCTCCTACAACACTGTCCACATCTACTGTACACATCTCACTGACAACACTCAGTACAACCTGTACTACCAAAACACACACTCTACTGTAAACAATCTATCTACAGTACACTCACTCCAACCACTACACCATCTGACTGTACAACATCTATCTAATGTATACATCTCTCACAACCTGTACAACATCTGACTACAAAACTACACATCTACGACAAACCTTGTACACAGCATCATACACTAACACACTACTGTACACATCTACTACAACATGTCCATTACGACAACACTGTCCACATCTACACAAACACTGTACACATCTACTTACACATCTACTACCAACACTGGTCCCACATCTAACTGTACACATCTACTACACACTTACCACTACTCCACTGACACAATCTCTACCACTACACTGTACCATCTACTGTACACATCGACTTCAACACTGTACAATCTACTACAACACAATCACTGTCCACAGACTACTTGTACACATCTACTACAACACTGTACACATCTACGCAACACTACCATCTACTGTCACATCATTCATTAACATTACACTACTACACGACAACTACAACTACACATCTACTGTCATCCATCTATCACTGTTACCCTCTACTCCAACACTGTCACACATCTAACTACAAACTACACACTCTACACCCTGTAACACATCTACTACAAACACTGTACACCAGTCACTGTACACATCTACTACAACACTGTCCACATATCTACACTAATCCACACCTGACTGTAACATCTACTACAACACTGTCACATCTACTGGTACACATCTACTATCACAACACTGTACACCTCTCCTACAACACTGTCACACATCCTATCTTACCACATCTACTACAACACTGTACACCTCTACGTACAACACTGTCCCACATCTACTGTACCCATCTACTACAACACTTATCACATCTAACTCAAACACACCTCTACTGTACACATCTACTACAGTACCACTCTTACTACACACACTACACATCTACTGTACACATCTATCTACTGTATACATCTACTACAACACTGTACACATCTACTACAAAACCGATAAACCCCAACACAAACAATCTACTACACCGTCATCTGTACACTCTACTACAACCCATGCGTCCACATCTACTTGTAACACATCTACTACAACACTGTCCCACATCACTTACAACATCTTACTACATCACTGACACTTACCATCACTGTCCACATCTACTAAACACTGTACACTATCTACACACACTGCACATCACGTCCAATCTAACTCCGTACACATCTACTACAACACTGTCCACATCAATTACCTCTACGACAACACTACCACTACTACAACACTACCATCACTTACACATTATCTAGTACCACTCTACTACCATTACTACCAGTATCTAGTATCTCTACAAATTACCTGACTTACCAACACGTTACTACGACCCTGTACCATCTATCAAGTCAATCTATGTACACCTTACTAACCTGGCCTCTACGACCAACACAATGTCACACTATACATGTCATTACTACAAGACGTACCTCATGACACATCTCTCATGTCCCTTACACCTTATACAACACTGTACACATCTACTACAACTGTCCCATCTACTCATCACTACACCTGGTAACTCTGGTACACTACTCAACTGACCTACCAACACTACCTGCTACACACTGACCTTACGCAACACTACACTACACATCTACTACAACACTGTCACATACTCAAATAAAACAGTACTAAACCTACACATTAAGCCACAACATCTGCTACAACACACCATGTCTACCATCTACTGTCCACATCTACTACAACACTGTACACATCTACTACAACACTACACCTCTGCTACACAACACATGTACATATCTACCTTCCACATCTACGCACCCTGTACACATCCTACAACACTGTCCCATCACGTAACTCTACACACACTACAACATCTAACTACTAACACACTGTACACATCTACTAACCCCCCCATCGCTACAAACACTGTACACATCTACTGTCCACATCTACTACAACACTGTACACATCTACTACACACTACACATCTTCGCTACAACACTTAGACATATCTACTGGTCCCAGCTCTAACCAATACGTACAACATCTACACATCACTGTCCCACATCTAAACTGTACACATCTACTAACAACACTCTTACTCTACAACACTACATCATCTACTACAACACTGTACACATATGTGGGGAACATACCCAATTGCTAATTAGGAGTGTTTTCCATTTTTTCTTTAATTAAAAACCAACCACATTTGTTCTTATGTTTGTTTTTTTATTATACAAGTATGGGGGGTGTTTTGCTTTTTTTCGCATAATGTGTCTCTTTTGCTATTTTTATGCAATTGTGTGGGTTGCCTTGAATTTACCAGCCATGGCAATTTTTTAGTGTAGTTCTTAACTAAATATAGCTCCCACTGTCACCAACGATGCAATTTTATATACCAAGTTTGTGGGAAAAGGCCTCCAGCTCAAGCAGAACAGGACATGGTAAACCCTCATTACAAATGCAATTTCCTTTTAAAAACATAGCGGGTTGTTTTCATTAAACTTGTTGGTTTTTCCAGACCTCCCGTTTAGTCACTCGTGTTCTTGAAAATAGTTTATCGTTACCAGCATAGACCTGCTAAGGGGATGGACACTTCTGGTGGTCCGCTATAGAGTCACATTTTTTACTGGACATAACAGCGCCGCTCTTTATAATTTGGTATCTATCTGATAGCCCTGTTCCAAAAACTTGGCATTCGTAAAGCCTGGCTACATTGGGTCTGGTACAACCAACAATACCAACAATGTTGCACATTATCTTGGGCAAATTTCAGCAAGATGTTGAATGCCATGGTGGTGTAGTTTAAACTAATTCGTCAACGGCTCAATCATAAAGTGTCAAGTCGTTTAGCCATAGGAAACAATGGCCAGCTTTCAGAAGCATATCTTCATTATACCCCATATCCCATATCTTTCCATTGGCCGCTAGTCACTGACTCAGGAAGAGGGGCGTGGCGACTGTGCCAATAACCCAAGTTAAGTGAGTTATTTTTCCAGATTTATTTAAAACCTGGGGGTGAGGACTCTATTGTTCAGGTTGCACCTGGTCATTAATAGAGAGGGTTGGGTTCTACTGCATCCAGTCTAATTAGTTTATTCTCTTGGGTAACCTGCCATCTTTTGTTTTAATCTCACAAGAACTCCAAATTTGCCATTCCATTGGGATCCAACACACCTGCACTTACTTCCATGTGTGCTGTTGGCACGTTACTGTGTCTGATTCTTCACCACGCGATCACTCTTCCAAGTTAGAGGAAGATTTTAAAACTGTCTGAAACGACGGTTTGGGGTCTAATTTTAAAGCTTTGAGACGCTCCTGTCTGTTTCCTTCCCCTTGAGATTACGGTTTCCTGTGTCAACCCCTCACTGCAACTCAGGTCTGTTCACACGACAGTGCACAACTCAACTTTATGGCTTCTCATGCGCAGAGCCGACGACCTGTTCCTGCCCCCTTGGAGGAACCGGCCATCACAGTAATTAAGAAACAATATAATATGCATACTGTACAATGCGATCTGTGTGGCCCGGTACTAATGACCCAAAATTTAGCCTCTGGATCTGGTATGCTTACAAACTGATACTTCATTCTTATCATTTACCTGTTCCCAACGCCAACTGTATTACCCCATGCATTACTAAACCCGATATTTAAAGAACATCATTGTCCCCATTCTGAAGTGTAGAATGGCCCCTGCTTCCTGCTGGTCAATCATGCTTTTGAAACTGAAATCTAAACCAGGTTTATGGACAGCTGTTTCATCACAAAACTGCTGCCTTCTTCATTCCTGCACTTTCTCAATGTTTTAAAAGCTCATTGAGCGATGAGGAGGCAGTACCTTTCGCCAAAAAGGGATAGAACATTTCAATTCAAATAACTGTTACAATAAACAGTAATGAACTGGGAAAACAGCAGTTTGTGTTTGTGGGCCAGATAACTGACTAGGGATGGCTGTTTCGCGGATCCGAATCCCGATCGCTGGCTGAGTTTATTCCACGTTCGCGATAACCGGGCGGGGGAATTTTTCCGGGAATAATATCTCCGCCTTCAAAAATAGAGGGATGGTCTCTTATTTTTCGTAACCACCTCCGTATTTTATGAAAATTTTCGAATTCAAATAGAAAATCTTGTATTTCCGAAATATTTTCCATTTAAAAAAACGGGTCCGCTCGGGATTTTTCGAATTTTCGAATGTTTTCGAAAATTCGCGAATCCCCGTAGCGGACCAGATTTTACGAAGATTCGACATCTCTATAACTTACAATCAACCATTTTTTGTTTTAAGGGTAGACATTAGAGATGGCCGGACGCGATCTGACCTGGTTCCGCGGGGATATCCAGGTTTTCCATACATTCTGCTTCCAAATTTTGTTTTTTTTAAGAAATTTTGCCGAAATGTTCAAATCATACAGTAAACTTTATTAATATGGCCCGGACACCTGTTGAAATGGTCCGTGGAACACGTCCTTGTGGGAATGAACAGTAAGAAAAAACTGGAGTGCTTTTTTTTTTAAGGATATCGATTCGTCGGCATTTGAGATCTATCGAATGTCCCGAAAGTTCATGGCTTGACATTTGGGGGTCCTGTTGTTCAACAACTCTGGGCCCCCCCCAGGTCCTGGAAAGGACCAGTGTGGCCCCTGGGAAGGCCTGTTGGGGCTTAATGAGGTTCCACAGCTTGAACCGCGGACCCACCTCCCTGGCACTTGCAGTGCCCTTCTCCTGGTCCTTGTTGCATTGATCACACATTAACCACATCATATTTTAATATTTATTCAACTATTCAATGATTGGTTAATGTGATCATATGATTTCAAGCATTGAAATATTAATCAATCACAAAATCTATATAAAGATGTCAACTATCCCATGGACAGCAGAAGAGAAGAACTCGTATCAGAGGTCGCACATTGGTGCATTTATGTCGCACGCAATCGGTGGTGGTCACTGGCAAATTCAGTAAAGACTTTGGAGACCTGAAAGAACTTTTTTGTGACGTCAGGGGTGGTCCCCGGTTTCTAATTTGGGACTCCCTATCAGAAAGCCACAAGCTCTTCTAAGATCCAATGGGGTCCAGTTTCAAGCCAAGCCCCCCAAAAAGGCACTTGTCAGTGCCGCTAGGGAACTTCTAATTGCCGGGGAGGGGTCCGCAGTTTGAGAGCTGTGGGAACCCCATAAGCCCCTAAAGGCCCTGTCTTCCCGCAGTGACGTGTTCCCCCAGATCATAGGGCCCAGTATATCCCAGAGCCATTTACCGTAAGTTACCCATTGCCCATTTTACCTTATATTAGGCGGATCTTGCGGATTTTTTCTTTTTCTCTCAATTGGACTTTAATGGTTTGATACTGCGGATTTTAGCGTTTCCTCCATCTCTAGAAGACAGTCCCCTTTAAAAGACATGTCCTTTCAATATGCGCCATTTACCAGCCATTGGTTTGTGTATTATAGGAATAAACGGCAATATCAAAATATCATTGGGGAAATAAAGCAACTTCCTTATTATTGATATATACTTGGAGATGGTGCATGTATGGCCCTGAGGGGAAAAATTTCATTTAGGTCTAGATAGCCCGGGGTATGAAATTTATCTTCTCACTGGATTCCTGCGCTGTCTGAGCATTGTCGGTCTTGGTGTCTATAAAAAAAGTTTTATTGTGATTAACATACGGAAATAGTAGCACAGTGGACAGTTACTAGTGAAACAGATAACCTTGTGTCATTTCATAACAGGGATATCTCAAGTAACGCTCATTGGAAAAATAAAACCACAACACACCACCAATCAATGGCGAAAATGTATTTTCTTAACCTAAAGATCCCACCTTCTTGAAATCAGATAAAAATCTTTCACTAAAAAAAACCCTGCAGTCCTTTTAAACCCCCCATCCATTTATGCAGCAGGGAATAAAAGTATCAAACTGAGCATGTCTGAGGTCACTGTTAAGAGAGGAGGGAGGTAACTGAATTTTGTTTTCTAGCGAAAGATTCTGCTGCTCTAACATTTGGTTAGTCATTTTCCTTTGAAAAAAACAAGTAATATATAAAAAAAATTTTTGGTCAGTTTTCTTCTGGCTTTAAGTGTGAAGGGGCCCCTTTAAAAATGAATATATTGCAAACACTTTTTTTGTCCTTGTTAGGTTCTAGTTTAAACAACCCTTGAATCAGAGGATGGGAACAGTGAACCCTTAATAATGTAACAGAATAATATTTTTTTTCCTGGCCCTGACTCTAAACAGCCTTGGTTCTCTATAACCTCCTTTACTTCTAACATACTGTCATCTGCACCAATACTCATCACTCTCGCAGGATGAATATCAATCTCCTCGACCAATCCATCATTACTCCACAGGGGATTTTACTGGGCACAAACACGGCTGTATTTAGTCTACGTTATTTTTGTCGGTCTGCGCGCTTACATATGTTATCAATCAATCATCTGTTCCATATCAGTTTCCTATGTTTCTGCTATGTATAGAAGTTTATAGATGTTTAACCAAGCTCATCCCGCATTCAAATTCTTCACTACATTATCCCTCAGGAACGTGAGCTGTGAAAATGTGAGTGCGGAAAACGGAAAAAATAACCTGTAACCCCCGTTTTCTATATTGGAATTAAACTGGCCCGTTAAATTTGTTTAAGGAACTACGTTTCCCAGATTCTCATTACAACTGGGTCTATAGACAGAACAAAATCTATACCAGATTGTGTGTAAAACATGAGGATACGTGTGCAAACAGTAAAGTTATATGTTATGTAAATAAGATTGGATAGATCAATAGATAGATAGATAGATAGTTGATAGACCAGATGTATAGGTAGATAGACAACAGACTAGAAACATTTTAGAGATAGACATTGATAATAGATAATGATAGACTGGATATAACAGTAGAATAGAGACGATAGATAGATAGATAGATTAGATAGAGAGATTCAGATAGAAGTCATGATAGAATAAAGGGATAATAATAATTTATATGAAAGCGATAGACAAGATAGAGATAATAGGTATAGAAGAGTGTAGTATATAATAGATAGAGATGATATGATATAGATAGCTCTTAGATCTAGGTAGCAGTGACTAGATAATTGTAGCTATTATTATGAAGCTGCATCGAACGAATCGATAATTAGATAGAGAGATAGCTGTCAGAGAGAGATGAGATGAAGATAGCAGTAGATAAGATAGATAGTATGAATGATAGATAGATAAGATCGAAGAAGTAATCGATAGAAATCAGAATAGAGATAGATCAGAAAGGATATTGCAATACTATAGAGAAGAATATGATAGTAGAGCAAGCTAGATATGAGAGAGAATAAGATAAATAGATAAGAGGGAGGCTTAGATGAGAAGAATATATTATGATATATAGATTGAAGTAAAAGAGAGAGATGATTACCATGATTAACGATAATATAAGTAAGAATATAAACGAGTATGACGAAGAAAACAGTTATTAATAACATAGATAGATGTGGCCCATTCTTCCTCCCAAACGTTATATTCCAGGATTGAAACCCCAATATACCCCTTAGAGTACTGTCCATATATTACTTATCCAGTAAACCCTAACCCCCACTGGAACCCCTCTATACTAAGTGTGTTTTTATATTTATTTTTTTTGCTTTTGCACAAGTCAAAGAATGTTAAAATGATCCTGGCCGATAACACACGCTACTGATTTTGAATTGACAGATAGCAGACGACAGAGTAGATATAGTAGATAGATGTTATATAGATAGTAGCAGACAGACAGAATATTAGATAGAGATAATAAATAGATAGATGATAGAATAGAAGATAGATAGATAGATAGCGAAAAGAAATGAAAAGATTAGATAGATAGATGATAGATACTGATAGATAGGATAGATATGTAGATACATATAGATAGTAGATGATAGATGATCATGATAGATAGATAGATGATAGATGATCAATAGCGATAGCGGTGGCATAGATCCATGATAATACGATAGACTAATAGTACGGTGATAGAATGGTGGCATAGTCCTGATAGAAGATAGATAGTAGATAGATAATAGATAGCTAGAATAGATAGACTTTTTAGATAAAGTAAATTTTACGAGCCAATATTTCATGTTCAACTGTATTGTTGGGCCACATTTAGTTTCATGCCGTGGTGTAAATAATGATGCCTTGTATTGTGTTAATACGATACGGTGTCCTCATTCACTTACTCTGGTATCTTCCACAGAAATTGCTATGTGGTTGCTGCCCATATTCAATCTTTACCTCTACCGGATAGAAAATACTCAAACCCAACACTTAGCAGTAAGTAAATATTTCCCAAACATTTAATCAACACGTATCAATAACATCCATGTTCCAGATAGGCATATGGGTTTCCGTCCGTCAGTGGTCTAGTCGCCCCCCTTCTTCCATCTTGAGTTATTGTGGACACAACCATATTGCTGACCAGTCCGGACAATGTCATCAACGTTAATGGTCGGCGACATCAACAACCTTTAGGTTATATATATTTCACTACTTAATGGGAAAGTCATTTTACAGAAATCAACAAAAAGATGTAAAAAAAAGTCCCCCCCCTCCCTTTTATCCCTCCTCCTTATCCTCGATCCTCTGGTACATGACATGCCTCAGTGTGCTTCACTCCAATGACTATTTTTTATTCCCCTGGGCAGTGAAAGAAAAATAACTTTCACACACCGATAGAAATGTCTTAGAAAAGTAACGGTATACCTGGTTCCTTGGGATTACCAGACAGAAAGTTTTTTCCGTTATAGATACGTACCCTGAATTGTGTTTTTTTAAAATGCCATTAGTAGTACTTAATTCTTCCGTATCAATTTTTTTGTTGATCTTATTTCTTGCAGCAACACAACACACATCAGTATAAAGGCTGCTTACATGTATCTCATTTAGAAATTGAAATAAATGTAACACTGCTTTAAAGGGGCCAAGCTCCAATGTATTTTTTTGTGCAAGAATGTAGAAATCTAGCTACCTCTGATAATAATTAGAACAAAATCATTTATTAATGCTCATGTCTTGTGGCCATAGACGCAGCATACGATCGGCCATATGGTGTCTACCGCCGATACGTCGCCCTGATTTTGTTATCGGGTATGGGCCAAAAGTTTTGCCCACTGATTTTAATCCACCCAATCAAATAGATCCGTCTATGGCCAACCAGAATACTAAGTTGGATATGTATCCCCAACTGTAAATTAGTAATATAGTTATATAGTGGATAATGCACCCCCAACTGTAAATTATAATGGAGATTAAAGTCACCGGGAGTTTCCATATAAGACACGAGGCACAGGCTAGAGTACCTTTTAGCAGGGCACGGAACTCAGGTGACACTAATATCCTTATAATTTACAGTTGGGTTGCATTATAATTATTAACTACACTACCCCTTGTGGCTTCTGGTTTCCTTCTCCTGGAACTGTAAGATGATAAGGCAATCTTACTATTCCCCTTCCCCCAGAGAAATCCACTACAGGGTAGAGTTATATATTAATAACTAACTTAACAGAGCAAAACCTTCTTTGCAGAAGCCATTGGCTTCTACATTCCACTCCAAGCCACAACCCCTGTCCTGAAATTGTTAAATCACAGTTAATATGTAATGACAATGAACGCCTGTCAAGCGTGAACCAACAAAGTCAACCGTATACTATGACGTGACTAAGTGCGTGAAGCGACATCGTCCAGCATCTGCATACCGGCATAAAAACACAAGTCACGCTGACATCTCCAAGGTTGAAAACTGTTACGGAAATGCAAATCTGCGCAGCACCGCGGCCTCCGCAGGTGCTCACCTCCCCTTCCAAAGATTGTAAACGTGGCCAGTTACAGTGTATAGGTTTAGGAGAATTAATCCTACTTTATTGAAAACCATTACAGTACTTGCGGCGCCGTGTGTTTCAGCCTTGACGTAAATGATACGATCCCCCCCCCCCCCCGTGAAAGTTTGTTGAAACAATCCAACAATTTCTTTTCACCTTTGGCCTTGCCATAACATGTGCTATAAACACAACAAACGGAACTAGGGTAGGAATCGTTTACACTCGCAAACTGCACACAATTTTCATCAGCATTTTTTTTTTTTTTTTGCTCTGTATTTTAAATAATGAATATGTATATAATGGGCTGAGAAATGTCCCTGAGAATGTTTCCATTTGCACATTATAAGTTTTTTTTCCCCTATGACTGTAAATAAGTTTTTTGGTTTTTTTCCCCCTAAACACTAGTATATCATTATAGATGGGGAACTTAATGCACATTAAAGGGCACGTCAACCCCTCTAATAAAACTTGTATATAGTTTAATTACCTCCAAACCTTTGGGTAAAACATACGCACTAAGCTCTGTACACAACAGCGATAAATCGACCAGTCTTGGTAAATTTCAAAGAGTTTCACTGGCTGTGGGAATCGTACATGTGTGGCACTACCAAACGGTTTATTATAGGACACTAAAAAGCCTCAGAAGGAAAGCACCTGAATATAAAAGCATTAATCTTATGGTCTCATCTCTCCTTCGAAATGTTATGTTTGGGAAATTTAAACACTACGTTTTGGTGTTTTTTCCCAACACCCGCCATTACACAAAATCACACAGTGTGGTCACTGACCATTGTGTTTCTTTACACATGCTCAAAAAACTCCATAAGATACTGCAGGAAACTTTTTCAGTTGGTGCAACGAGCCCACTATTAGCTTAGTCAATCCTAAGCATGTGATGAGATCAGGGTGGTTGGCTTAATTTTCCATAATAATATAAATATAGGAACGTTATTTTATCCTTTGTTTTCAGGGGGTACAATTATTATTGTAGTGAGTTTTAACAGTTTATAGGTGTTTATGGTGGAGATACTTTTAATTTGTTGTTTAAATCTCCCTTTAATACGTAGTCAATGTTTAGTCCATAAGTTCTAAACAACTACAGAAATAAAATGAAATGGATTTATTAACACTGACTCCCCCGGATGTTTGGAAAAACTACACTCCCGCTTGCAGGCATGGATATTTGTAATTTGGGCGGGGGGGACATAATTCACCAATAGTTTTTAGCAATTCACGAATATTTGTTTGCAATATAGGGTCGAGACACCATGTAAAAAAGATCAAAATCAAGTAAAATGCAAAGGTACTGAGGATGCTGGGAGATGTAGTCTAGAAGTCGCGTTGTAGCATGCCAGTAGCATGGCTACATATATTTATCAATCTTATCCTAAGTTAGCATGTTAAATGTGAAAATAAAGGGTACAGTTTCTCATTTTGTAAGCCGACACGCATGTGCAATTACAATACCCTTGGTACGTCCCCATTACACCTCAATAGTTATAAGAAAAACGTTCAATCAATCGAAACCGGTCCCTGACCTTCCTCCTGACACCCAATGAAACAGTCATATCCTGTCCTGGTCTTTAATCCACCTATCATGTTGACTATTAACTTTCCAGGCAGTTTTTTTTCTTTCTGCATTCAGACCCTGTCGCCCACGCAGCTCCCAGCTGGGGAAGAGGAGACCCTCCACTTTGAATGCGATCACCAATAGAATCGACATGAAGATTTCATTTAATTAAGTCTCCGCTCTTGAAATACAGGTCGTAGGCATTGGGTTGTAGATAAGAATGTAATACATATTATACATGTAAACCAACATGTCAATATTCCTAATAGTTCCTGCCCCCGCCCCCAGCATATTAATAACCGTAAGCTGCTTAAAAGGAACATTCTTGTCTCCTCATCCCCAAAAGAAACCACAACTTTGCTAGAATGCCCAATTATTGTATTAACAACGGACAACAAGCTTTCCCCCTGCTAGATAGCTTTTCTCCGTCTGAGCCAGGCCAGCAATAGTACAATCAAGGAATCTTTACAGGTTGCAGCTTGAAACTGTGATGTAAACAAGGAATCACTGGACCCCCCCGCAGCAAAACTCTGATCAGGCCCTTTCCCCCCTTCTCAAATTAGTTTTTTTGCGTGAAGGTTTAGATCTACTGGAAAAATAATATATGAGGCCCCCTTTGGCTCCCGCCCCTCTGCTCCCCTGGTAGTTACGCCCCTTATACCACTAATAATTAAACTCATTGTAGAGCTGCCAAAACAATCGAACAGTGGCCATATGTTAAATCAGGGCACAAATTTAGTCAGTACCTTCCGCCTTTAAATAGAACTGTTGCTAGTTGTTGATTATTGGTTACTTTAAGCCGAACAGCCATTTGGTACCAAAATAAACACATTCATCCTCCATGGCAAAAGCGATGATATTAGTAAATATTATACTTAGCCGGTACTATGAGTTTCACGGCACATGTAGAATTTCCCTTGCAGCATTTGCTTCTGTTTGATACGTCTAATCTTGTCAGTGATGCCAGCATTCTTCTGCATACTTACCTCCATTCCTTAAAGGGAATCTCTACCAAAAATGGTTTTTTTAATGAGACCATAACTGGAAACTATAATTCTTCCCAACCATCACTGTATCATTTTTTTTGTTGTACTGCCCCCTTTTCTTTATATTCCCAATCTAATACTCTTTAGTATTTCAGCTGCAATCAAGTTTCCTTGCTCTCAAACTTATTCTTCTGTGGAGCATTTTACTTAACTGGAATGGTGACCGAGTTTTGACAGTTGGAAAATGCTGTATGCTGTGAGCCAATGGTTTGACATTGTTTGTGGGGAAAAAAAGTCAGGTCGGATGAAGTGGAGTGGTTAAAAGAGGGAGGGGGTATAATGCTCCTAAACAAAAATTGTTTAGCTGGATGAAGGCATGACAGCACACATCACCAAATCAGAGTATTGCTACTATACATGTATTCATCTAGATTAAGAATGAGGCACAAGTATAAGTGTCCCTGTTAAACAATCTCTTTGCATCTCATTGTCTGTCTAAGGGATCGGGCCCCACACTGGTCACGGGGGGAAGTCGTGTTTCTGATATATTTCATTACACAAATCAGTTTTTTTGAAGGTGGGTGTGGAATATTTCATTAAAGGTGCAAGGGTGCTGAAGAACTTTCTAGACTGAAAGAGGTTTTGATTAATATTATAAGTGGATGTTATTAATTTTATGGGATGTAATGTACACATGGTATAAAAACCCATAGAGTTTACTTCAACACTGTAGAAACCACACATTCTCACTAATCACCATCTATTACAGATGCAGTAAATACAACATGGACGATAAGATAAACAGCAATGGGCACGCCTTTGCGATCGAATTGCCGTTATGCTTTATAGCATTTTATTTTATGATTGTCTCTTATCCATCTGTTCTTTTCCCAATAAAAAACAAATAAGCCTTGTTTTCCTTGAGAGCTGCAAGTGTTATTTTTTTTCTAAAAAGTCCCACGCTTACCGACCTAGTAACAAATCTGGCTGTGCAGTTTTCTCAAAAAGACCACATATCGACACTTGTGAGCTTTTTAGCGTGAACATTTTAAGTGGCCTGCAAGTGGGAGGTGTAAATGTGTAGAATCACTTAAGTTATGTAATATCCCACACCTGTAAAATTCCTTTCTTTGGGTCTCCCCCGCCCTTGTCGCGCAGCAATCTGCAGATAAAACTGAATAGGAGCAGGAGACTCCACGCAGTAATTTACCCGAGCGAAGAGGACAGACTCTTGCTCTCGGTAATGACGCCCAAGTGTACTTAAAAATAAGAAAACATCAACAACAATTATTACTCAAGATTCCTAGTATTAATTGCATCTTCAAGAAGATAGCGCGGTTTAGACCAATAACCGTATCACCCTGGTTAGTTCTGTGTATTAGGCCCTAACCTACAGTGTAAAATGATTTTATGTGAACCAGAGAACAATACCCCCCATCCCTTGTAAGCACATTATCAGTTGGCCATACTCCATATATCTTTTACAAACCTTACCAGTTGTGTCCCTTAATTTATGTAGAGAGCAGCTTAATTATTATGTAACCTCTGGTCCAGACCTTATAATGGTATATAAGCATGTTGGCATATTAAAGGGGCAACTTTACTCCCGCAGTAACTTGACTGTTTCTTGGCTCCTCCCACATCACTGTCCCTGACTACTTCTTCTATTTAGAGCCAAAGGTGCAAATGTTAATGAAGTGGAAGAACAAGAACGCTCTCAATTACTGCATGATTATAGTTGACCTTTAATTAGTTACGAAAATCCATGGTGGGGTGTGTAGCGTTGGTCTAACAATGGGAACTAATCATTACTATTCACTTAAATATTTGCCTAGTTTTTGTTTAAAACCATTCTTGATTTGCCGCCCGCAATAAATTTTGCTGTGTTTTCGTGAATATGTTCGTGTATTTATAAATTGATCGACTGTGTCCTTTTTCAAAAAAAAAAAAAGAGCCTTGGGGGAGTGTGTACTTGTCATTTCGGTAGTCATTGATGGAGATCGCTCTGAACAAGTGTAATGCAATACTTCATATCTGACAAATCAATCCTTGATATTTTCTCTTTTTTCATCCTACTATGCATGATTTCAAAGCATCTACTGTACTCTACGATAGCCAACCAGCATGCACAATGAAAAAGAGACAGAATCAAAACTACTCACATATTTCGCCTGCTTTAACAGAAACCCAATTCCTAGCGTATAGACGTCTATCGAAAATTTTGTTTTAAGAGACCTGCCTTTAAAATGTCAAATACGCTATTTCTGAGATGCGTCACATTATATATGACTAACAAAAACATAAGGACAATTACCAAACCCTGAACAAGTAGTTTCCTTCCTGCAAACTCTTGCTTTATATGGTGTAATAAGTACATTGCACTGATTGGGCATCACCTCTTTAATAATACATGACATTAATTGCTACTATGTCATCAGTTATAATCAGTGTATTAGGCGATGCCCTCGTTAAATCGATGTTTATCTTTATTCATCAGTTATAATCAGGTGTTTACTATGTCATCAGTTATAACAGTGTTTTTAGTTTATTGCATCAGTTATCAGACATTGTTTAGCTGTGTCCTCATTGTACTAAGGAATCAAGTGTTTTAGCTGTGTCACAGTTATAACAGTGTTAGCTATGTCATCAGTTATATCAGTTGTTTTAGCTATGTCAATCAGTTTAATCCCGTGTTTACTATGTCCTCACTTATAATCAGTGTTTAGCTATGTCATCAGTTATAATCAGTGTTTAGCTATGTCATCAGTTATAATCAGTGGTTTAGCTATGTCCATCAGTTATAATCAGTGTTTAGCTAGGTCATCAGTTTTAATCAGTGTTTATCTATGTCATAAGTTATAATCAGTGTTTTAGCTGTCAGCATTTATACATCAGTGTTTTAGCTTGTCCATCAGTTAATAATCATGTTTAGGCTATGCATAATTTATACTCAGTGTTAGCTTATGTCATCAGTTATAATCAGTGTTTAGCTCTGATCCTCATTTATATCAGGGTTGCTTCATCATTATAATCATGTTTAGCTATGTCATCATTTTATAATCGTTGTTTAGCTATGTTCTCATTAAATCAGTGTTTAGTCTATGTCCATCAGTTTGTCAGTGGTTTAGCTATGTCATCATTTATAATCAGTGTTTATGCTATGTCTCAGTTTATAATCAGTGTTTAGCTATGTCCTCAAGGATATAATCAGTGTTTTCAGTTTATCATCAGATTATAATCATTGTTTAGCTATGGTCACAGTTATATCAGTGGCTTAGCTATGATAGATCTAACAATGCTGTGACCATAATAATATGTGTTAACCTGTGTTAACCATTGTCCCACATGACTTAACTTGAACTGGGTAATTATAACATTATCTCAGATGTATGAGCTCTGATTACTATTAAATAGTTAGCTTTGGTGATTGCATTGGTTACAATTAGTTAAGCACTTTTCCTCCACAGGATCCCAGCAGACAGCGTAGGGATATTCTGCAATCCAGTGCATTTGTTGACCGTACAAATATAACAAACCTTAATGTCTTTATTTCCCCACCCTCGCTGTTATTTCATTATGAAGCCTATTATGTTGGACTTCTTGTCCTTGTCGGCCGTATAACGCCCTTGCAACAACAGATAGAACACGTTTAACCTTTGATATTTGCTTTGTCATTTCCCCGTTCTACCCCTGCTCTGGAATAAAGGGAAGAGTAAGATCGGCTTGTTATTTGTATGTGTCAACTCCAACCTTCTAAATAATTTCCTTATGAATTATGCTGCTGATATTTAATGCTTGCTACTACAAACAACTCACTGGCGTCCGAAGCACGGCCACAGAAAAAGACAAGCCATGATTAATATCTGGAAGATGCAAAGGTCAGTCTAAGTGACATGACCTGAGTAATTAGAGCGCCTCTGTTTACCCCGTTGGTAGGAGGGGATTCCTGGGAATGTGGCAGATTGACGAATGCTGTTAAATTCCAGAGATTAGGTTCTCTCCTACCATTCCTCCTTACACGGGTCTGCCCGCGCGGTGACTCGTAAGGCCGGTAGTTCCAAAACAACCTCTCGGCGGTTATGTCAGCCAAGGGCACTTGATCTAACTGACCAAGTAAGTTGCATGTAATTACACGCGTTCGCTTGGACCGACTGTGTACTAGATTAAACGATAAACGCGCCCTCAATGCAGAATACAGTAATCCCTGTTTGAGGAAGGCATGGCAAGAGTTGAATAATAGAGGAAGGTTTTCTTTATTTTATTTTTCATGGATTGCTGCTTCCTGTTTTATAAACATTCCAGCCGTTTGGCCGCAGCAGATCGACCAATGGCGAGGGAAGATATCGGGACTTAAGATGGTTTTAGGTTAACCCAATTTGACCAAAAGAACAATACATGCTGTATTGCAGCGAACGTTAAGAGATCGGACAGCTAGTTTTTCGCAACAAAAACTAAAAAAAAAAAAAATTAAAAAATACTCCTTCCTGGCATATTTTCCCACGGAATCCGTTGCTATTTTCCTAATCAAGATTGTGTTTCCACCCCTTAAAAGGCACGGTAATAGCTCTTTCCCCCTCTACCTTATTATGGGCTTTCTAATTGTGTAGAGGAATTTTTTAAGATTCTATGGGACCATGCAAGAAAAGGTTGTTTTTTATACCTCTGCAGCACCAATATACATTTATCTTAAAAAACAGTAAAAAGCTACCGTCCTAATGGTGGTTGCTGCATAGTAAAGGAAAGTTCACTCTCAAAATGACTATTCCTTTAAGGCATGTCCCCGGGGCCCTTTTTGGTACTGTTTCAATATAATGTAGGTATAGTTCCCCCAGCCCCAGCACCCATAATAATATTTAGAAAGTGGCCCCTTACTTCCTAAAACCAGCCTCTCTCCTCCACCGGCACTCTCCCGGTCCCCTGCTTGCCTGGAACTGCAGCAGGGGGCAGGACCGGCACCGGTCTCTAATTGGCTGGAGAGGCGTCCAATGAGGGACGGTCGGCTGCCAGCTGCTTCGGAACGCCACTTGGGAGAGAGGTAAGTCAGTAACTAATCAGGGGACTCTCTGATTTCTTAAATCAGACTATCATAGTGGTGTGGGGCTGAGGGGACCTATACCTAGCAATTTTGGGCAAGGGGTTTTCGAGCTCAGGGGGAGGGCAAGCAACACAGGAGGTTGGGGGGGAGGACTCTCCTGCGCGCGCATGCGCTCAACCTTGTCGCGGTTGAGCAGACCAGGAGACCGGATGAGTGCACACATAGATCCTACACTGCAGTTTTCCCTCCTGATTTTGGAGGGGCCATAGCAGGAAACCATTGGCAGGCAGAAATTTAAGTAAGGATTTGAAGATAAAACTAACATAGATGGGTCCAGTTATGTGGTTATAATTTTAGTTTTGGGGGTGGACATGCCCTTTAAAAGTATAGTTACTGCAATAGTGACCTATTCCATTTTCTACATTGATTGAAGCCCGGGTGGTTAAGTAGCTATAGACTTACCTTCCCGTTCTTCAATCATGTTTGGATAGCCAGGAACTGAAGATCTGAAATCTTCCTTTCATGCGATCCAGTGGACTGGCTCTGAAATTCCCGACCGCTTTCCTTCCTCGGGCATGCACGTTATAATGCGTAACAGAATCAGGACAGTCGGTAACTGTCAGAGCGGACCCCAGCTTGATAACGCGAAAGGTAAGATTTTCAGATCTTCGTTTCTAGCCTGGATCCAAACATTGATTGAAGCACGGGAGGTAGGGCAGAGCTCCATAACCTCCCGCTTTAATCAATATTAAAGGATAGTTCACTTTGAGAGTGAACGAAAGTAACTTTAAAAAACCAGGCACATTTTGAATGTTTTTTTTCCCCCGGTGATGCTGTTTGGCCTTACCCTGAGTGATCTGTCTAAAGACATTGCAATATTTCACGATTATTCAAGTTACATGTCTGATTTAAGAGAACTAAAGCCAAATATAATGACGCTGATAATTTTAATATTTCATAACTAACAGATATCTGTAATCTCTCACTCTGAAAATCATTGAGGATCATCTTAATGACAACTATACTCACCTCACCCTCGCTCCTCTTCCTCCTAGCTGCTAGTCCCAGGTGAGGACCTACAATCGGCTAATCCTCACCCTGGGTACTTTCCCAGACTGCCTGCAACTACTTACCGCAAAATCTTCTTCGCCGATCAGTGCAACAAGAAAGACAATCCATTCCTCCGACTCTATCGGCTTCAGTGACATAATAACGAGGCAAGCCAATAAGGAGAATGACATGCAGCTGCCAGATGCGTGTCTTCAAATGGCTGCCTCGCGACTAGTCGACTGAACAGTAAAGAGAAGAGTGCACACATGGTGGACCGTGCGCGAAGTGCAAGATTGCAGGTAATAGTGCAGGATTAGGAAAGTACCACCAATAGGTTTAAGGCACTTAGTCCGATTTTAGGTTCCTCACCCTTGGTACTATGGACTGACAGTGCCTCGGGAAAAAGGTAGTATAATGTCCTTTAAATATTGCAGATTCTGAATTTCTTTTTGTGTTCTGCACCCTCCTGCAGAGCAGGAATCACAGTGACCCAACAGATACAAAGAGTGGAAACGGTGCTCATTAGCATTCATCTAGTCACCCCCCACTTGCCACTTTCCAACGCTTTTATGTTACTACTGGAGGAACCTGCCTGTGTCCTCTTTCTAATCAAGACTAGAAGTGAAACACAATCTTACTCCAAATTATAGAAAACCTTATTCTTTAAAAAATCAAATCTAAACCCCCCACCGCATCAAATGAGCTAGAATCGCATCCCCCGTACAAAAGACCGGCCAACGACTTAGGTTATTAAAGTCGTCGATTCGAAAAGGCAAATTCTCTCCATCACACGACCTAGATGACCATTCCTGTGAAACGTCACAGCATTGTATTCTCGAAGCAATCCATGAATTAACATCTTTCTTTTAGTTTATGACTAAAAACTAAATCCTAACGCGTTAGTTTGTAAATTAAAAACAGGAGTCTATCTCCTTTAGGAATCCCTGGAAAAGTGAACAGAGAATTTTCCTATTGTTCGGTACCTGAAATCGGCGCATATCCGGTGGGTTATTTCGCATAGCATATCGTTCAAGCAGTTTATGGGGGATAACACGTCAGGAACAAATTATGCAGAAAGAAGCGGTAGGAGTTATAAATAAGATTAGTTAAGATGATTCCTCGGGGAATAATCAATAGATTTGTTCGTGAAAAAAACATTAAAATCAAAAAAATAACAAAAGTCAACAGTAAAAAAACCTTTAAAAATCTGGCACCGGGTTTGTAAATTGAATAAAAATGACGTGCTCTTTGTTTCTCATAAAATGACATCACAAATGTTGTCACAAAACGCTTCCAAAAATCACTTCCATTACCAGAAACTTTGGTTGGTGGGATCTTGTTGCCACTATCAGACAGTCAAATGATGGATCGCACCTCTCATTTATCATGATTAGTGCCACCACTTGTGTAACTCTTGAGGTTTGAAACTGACAATTCCCAGCATCCCCCTATGACCGCCTCTTTGTATCAGCAAGGGAGATGTAGATTGGACCTTATGCTTTCATTCCTCAAGTCCATTATTGTTGATGGGATCCATGCTACTGTGTATATACTAAATTAGACTTGCACAATACGGCGGAGCAAGCACATAAAGAAAGCTAGATCCTGTGTACTGTTAACAATCCCAACATCCTGTCCATCCTGTCAATCAGAACTGCTATCGGGGCTCCTGGAAAATAACACTAGTAATGACGTGAAACCCAGAAGGAAAGGGACCCCCAGTCCACTTTCCAAACAAGCATTTCGGGATTGAAAAAACTCGTTTTCACCGCAGTGACCCTGCACCAAGACAGCTATGGAACACACCCTGTCCGCAGATCGGAAGGAGGATAACACAATTCCCACTGGCGTTTTAACTGCTTTGTAAGTCTCACCACCATGTGGCAATCCCTTATTGTCTTGTCTCCGGGTCTATCCACAAAGGTCCCACAATCGGACACAATTCTAGGATGTTTCCACGTCACTATCCCAATGGCCCATTGGTGCGACTGCCTTATACCATGTGAACCCAACCGAGCATTATTTACCGCATGACACATAGTATAACCCATGTGCCACACCCAGTCAGTCATTTATGGAATTTTAATCCAAGGCTTGCTTTTCCAAGATAGATATGTATGTGTATTAAATCATTTCTGATTCCCTATCCATTACATGTTTTTGATGAAGTATAGGATTTGACAGGATGAAGTTTCCTGTCAATCTATATTGGGCTGGGTTCAAGTCAGACTTTAATGTAATATGTACCGTATTGTGTGTTAATAAGAAATCTATGTTTTAGAAATTCCTGAACTTCATTAAGGGCTTTCAGGGAATCTACATAGTAGGCTTGGACCACACCGAATATGCTGCTTCTCTACCTGGAAATGATGGCATTGGTATTTAAATTAAGTTGCAAAAAAATTTAAAGGGGGAAGTTTTTTCCTACAGGAAAAAAGAGCAGCGATTGGTAGCAGATTAAAAATAAAGCAGAAATAATGCAAAACGTTGCTGAATAGAAGTCTAATAATTGACCATAATAACGGTAGCTTAACAGTACTCCATCACTTACAGTTTCCTGTGAGGTTAGGGTATCTGGGCAACTTAGTGCTTGTTACAAGCCAAGCTTAGCCGTATGTATGCCCAAAGGACAATAGAACCAATATGGCTGCCAGCATTCGCACCAAGGCAATGTTGGGAGTTGTAGTTTTAAGCATCTGGAGTGCTAAATCAACATCACTACTTTATACAGTGTGGCACAGGAAGGGCACCAGATGTGAACAGCAACCCAGTACAAGAAAGAAACTATCAAATAATTACTCAAATACCAGCACACATTAAACCCCTTGAAAGGGGAAATGTACACTACAATGCATTTTTATTTCATTTGTAGCTTTTTGATTGGCAGCGGAATAAGCTGAATGAATGATGGCATGCTTTTTGGCAAACAGTGCCCCCTTTGTGAATTCCATTTTTTTTCAGTCAAACCGTTGCCCCCTAAACTTGTCTTTAGGGTCTAAATTCCCATTCACTAATCAGGCAAAAAGAACACCACCCTGGACTTGTGGACACTAAAAACAACTTACTACTAGTATTAATCATGAGGCCTAAGCCAAAATGAAAGAGCCTGATGGATTTGATCTCCCTAACTAAAATACTGAAACTAACTGACACTTGTCCACCTGTGAGCCACAGCATTGTGGAAAAACTATGGTGAAAATTGTGCATTTCCTGTAGCTCCTCCTTCCTAGTGAGTTCTGATTTGTTTCTTCATGCTCAGTCTGATTACATAGAGGACAACGGCAGGTCACCCGGTATATCTGATTTCAGAGTGAGAAACAAGCTTTCTGTAGCAATTCTAGAATATGCATATTTGTATTCAGCTTTGATTCCCCCTTGAAAATATGCAAGCATCAGAGAGATCTTAAAAGCAATTCTAATTGAGTCAGTCAAAAAAAAATGAGGAGGTTATTAACGGAAAGTCATAAATTGAATACGGGCAGTTTTACATTAAGTTTCAAAACCAGCAATGAATGGAAACATGACTTGTAGTCGAAAATGTGAACATCTCGCCCCTTCCACCCCCCTGTCATCCTCGTTAGTAAATTCTGCTGTCCTCTCTTTGTGACATGGAGGTTCCGTAGTCTTTCCGCCGCCGCAGTGATGAGGGGTCAGTGCCCGATCCCCTGAAATGTAACAAGCCGACTACTTTATTATCACATTAGCAACAGAAAGAGCCACATAATTACACAAACCTTTCTTCATTACTCGCCGAGAGCTGTAATATTCAATCATCATCGCTGTCTAGCCTATTGCTTGTCTGACTTGTTCTGAATTCAACTCAAGAGAGGTGAGCCGCGGCAGGTCTCTTCTCTCTCTTTTTTTTCTCAGAAACAAACTAACCCATCGCTATCCTACGTATTTACAAACCCAATAAAGAATATGATGTAATATCCAGAAAGAACTGCAGTTTGTTAACCGATAGTTTTCAGCCTGGCAGTTGGTTTTATTGGCAAAGTCAAAACATGTGACTTGTCTTCTACGGGTTATTGATCAGGTCAGACTTATGCATTGGAATGCTGGACCAGAAGTTTATTTTTTGTGGCATGCTCTGCAGAGAACACTGAACTGCCAGTGGCATCTCGTATTACCTAAACCGCTAAAAAAACGCGAACCAGGATTATGTCCATAAGAAATATTTGCAGTTTTTTGTAAACGATAGTGGCCAGACTGCACCTTTCCCTTTTGATTGGTGGTCAATACAAGTACAAGTACTGGCTTAGCCGTCAACATTTATTGCATACGAATACTGGTCAGCATCAGCAGTTTACTTTTGTGTGCACTGTATATATGGAATTAGCAAGTACACACATCCAGTAATTCGGCCTGACTGCCGTCATGATCGGTGATTGTCTCTGAGATTGTTTCTATGACGGCTGACTCAACGCCCTTTCGTTCGCCTGACCGGACAGACGAATAATCGGACCAACGAAAACCCAAAACCCCGCATAACGCTTCTATGGAGGAATTTATGGAATAGTCTATTTAATGCTATGTAACCGTCCCCTGCTACGAATTACTAGGATCAAACGTATTAGCATAGGATGGGGACCTTATTTTATTGTACTAATGTTTATTTATTGTAACTGCAATAAAGAGGGATAACCCTAAGATTAAAGCACTGAACAGCCTACGCTCTTCCTTTCTAGTATTTCTGGCAGTGAGGTGGCCAGAGCGATTGGACCAGAATGATTTCTTTCTTCTTTATGTTAGAGAGCTCCTGCTAATCTGATTAACTGGCTGTGAATGTATGTGGCCCATGGGCTTCTTAATGGCCCAGCCGTATTATCGGAATTTTAATTTGACAGGTCTGCTTTAATTTGCCCTTTACCACTTAAACACCAAGATAAACTGAAACAGTGCAGGCTCGTATATCGTCATCAGCTATCGCCCCCCTAACAATTATACATCTGTTGTGTAAATTCCATTCTCGGCAGAGGCGTGTGTGGCCGTTTTACCAAGGATACCCTCTCCTTGTGATTCCAGTGTTATGTTAAAGCCCTTTAAAGCCTGCACTGCTTGAACCTTAACGAGACAGTCCCCAATTTGGAAACCGCAGTGTAATGGCAGACTACAAGACTGCATCCGCTTCTCGGAATATTCCGTTATTGAGCCATGCGAATAGCACCATAATGGTGATCCCATGCGCTCCAATACGGAATATCCCAGACGGGGATCTCCCTGTGATCTGTGGCCTCACCCTTAATCTACGTATACAAACGTTGACCGCCATTATACTTAAGTGAACAAGTGGAGTCCACAAGATTGAAGTTCTGGCGGGACTGTGAACATCATCCTTCTACTAACTAGGTGTCCGTCTACGAACCATGAACGTTGACTTTACTTGACAAATGACAAAAAGAAACCCTATAATGAACGAGCCAGGTTGGAAGAAACCCAAACCACAAAGATAACAAAATGTTAACAAGACCGTCTCACAAAAATCTGTGGGAAAACAAGAATCTGAGCCACAAAGATCTCAACCTGCCCCCCCAACAGGAAAAAGCGGTTTTGTGTGCTCGGGGCAGCCAAGGACGGACGGTGGTCCTGGGCTAATACAATGTTTCCAGAAATCAAATGACAATCTCCTTCTCCTTTGAGGTGTCTCATTCGCCTCGAGTGTTAGACTATTGGTCTGACTCCCTGTCCCTTTCGTATTAATGGTCCCTTGGGAAAGACCTTCACATCTTATTTCTTTTAACATTTTTTTATGCCTCGTCAGCGGAGCCGAGCAAGTGCCATATCGCCTCATGTGCGGCGCAACTCGCATTATTTATTAAAACATTTGAATATGAATCTCTCCAATTACTGCTGGGACCCAAGCTAATGCTGAGTAATGAGCTTGGAGGCTGCGCACGAATTTTGCAGTTCATTCATTAACCTGAACTTTGTCAACAGCCGCCGTCCGTCCTTTAACAAAACACCAATCCACCGCCGTTGGCTTGATCTAACACTAGTCATCTTTTAAGAAGTCACTACACCTCCGTAAATAAATGGACGACTCATGTACAAGGTGGAAATGGAGCAAGAAGTGCTTACGTGCACCTAGCTAAATTGACAACTGGTGTGCTGCCAACGTCAGCGTTGGGCAGATAGGATCAGCCTGGCAAACGAGATTCAATCCTTCGTATCTTACGATTCACTTTATATCTAGAATCTAGGAATCTCTGGATATCCTAAAATTATCTTCTAAATATGAATCTTTAGAGTCGACATACCCTAGAGCTTCCTGAAGTTCCTAAATGAAAAGACCCTGAAATCGTTGGAATTTCAGTCCTTGGATGAACCATATCCCATAGATATAAATAGATTAATCGATATACAGATTAAACGTGCGCATCGTTGTTTGAACCATTGGGTTTCTGTCTCATACGTGAAGAGTTTAATAAGCTTCCAGTCTTTCAATTAAGCATGCATTAAGTGCACTCCTACACTAATGAATCACGTTAAGACCGAGACAAAGTTAGAATACTGTATCTACCTTTGCTCCCACTGTCACTGAGCTTTTATGAGCTTGATCAAACTATTCAGAGGAGGCATCATGGAAAAACTATAGTCAATCACTGGCTGTGATGTCATCACACAACTTTGATTAACACTGCCATGGTAGGGAGACCAGTAGTCCTAAGCCAAATGGGGCATATAAATAGACCACTTCACAACACGTATCGGGTTATTTGTGCTGAATAGCATGATAGTCAGTTTGCTTGGGCGGGTGAACCTGACAATGACATAATTTTTTTTGTTTTCTGAATTGTATAATGTCTCTTAAACCTACCTTAAATAAGAAAACGCAAGAGCTACCACTATAGAGTCTTAACAAGCGAAACCTCCCGAAACACTTAGATCATCAAGAAGGCATCCATACCCAGTTTTGTAAATTTCCTGACAATACGCAGACAGGCCATCTCAGTTGAGAAGACAGTCGGGATGAACTACAAAACTCTGTTGATCGAACGAATCCCACAATAATACAACGTTTCATTGGTTTATAAAACCAAATTAGAGTGGCACGCTCTTGGGTACCGATCAAATTCTGCCTTGTTTGTCTGATTGGTCTACTTGTTTATTTAAATCAAAATCCAATCTGGTTTAATCCATGGGCGCGCTTATAAAGGAATGATCACCGCAATCTCTTTTACTCTTGAAAGGTTGCAATCTGTTCACCTACACACAAACTGATTAAAAACAAGCCACTAGGCTTTACAGTATCCCAACATTAAACAAGAATGATTCCGCTCAAATCCTTTGGCTTCTTCTTAATCACTTCTCCTTAAAATAACATGATCAGAGATCAGAATCAACCGTTTCTATCTACAAAAAAATACTTGATTCTTCTAAAGCCCGAGTAGAGTTCCGCACGTTAAAATAACCCGGCAATTAGCATATTCCAATCCCAACAAACTATAGAGATATAGACGAGATTGTAACAAAGGCTCCACTCTGCCCATCCCTCTAGTATAACTTCACTACTTAATATTCAAAGTAGAGGTTATAGGACTGTGAATTTTCCTGGTTGCTGTTATCCTACCCTATCATAAATAACTACAACCGTGCAGCCGTAATAATGCAAGGCTTGAATGGCAATTATACTGAATGCCAACAGCATGAATAATTTTATGAAGGCAAACAGCCTCATAATGATCACAACATAGAACCACAGCGTGTTTCACAGCAATCGCACACAATACGCATTACTCTGCAAGCCATAGCGGATATGGGGCCTAAATACAACGTCGAACATGGCGAAATCTATATAAAAGACGTAACCTGCTACAGTTTTGCAGAACTGTACTCTCTACGTGCGTTGGTAGATCGCTTGGAGGGTGGGAGGGTTCAGGAAAGCTGTCGAGAAAAAAAAAACTATATACATGATAATTCACCATAAATGGAGAGTTTGGTAAACACAGGGTAATTGGGTGTAGGTACGTAATAGAATGTACATAGTGTTTATTTGTACTTGGTCAGCACATAATAAAATTTCTTGTTATTGACAGCTATACTAATATAGTTATTTATGTCTGTTTTTTTGTCAACTGTACAGCCACTGAATGGGAAGGCTGTGTTGTACCAGGGGGATGGTGATTTTATTTCCATTCCACATTTCAAAATGTTCAATAACCTAGAATGAAATGAATGAAATGATCTCGAGCCTTTACTGTTTTGTGTAACACAGGTGTGATGGGGCATTTTTTCCTGAAACCCCTGCGTAGAGCTGCCATGGCGCCTCTTCTTCTTCGGAAAAGGAACACCAATCATACCAACAAAATACACAAACAGTAATCCAATTGGGTTGGTGCTAACGATTGAACGACGGTGCTAGCAATATTGTCTGACCATCGAGGGCATAAAGGATCGCCTTGTTATGGGAGTGACAAATCCGCATCCTACACCATTGATCAAATAGGCTAAAAGCCCAAAACTCATTTTCTCTCGTTCAGAATTCCTGGAATTCCACTGAACGTCTACATGTAAAAACAAGTTGAATTTTCCTGTCTTTGTACCCATTTCCCCTTTAAGTAAATAAGCCATCGATCCTCTTGCTTTTAAAATGGGCTATTCTGAATATGTTCCAACCCACCTCTTTAATGCTTAACCTTCACCCCCAGCGCTTTTCCTCCCTATTAGTGCCCGGTTTCTATGCGCGCGCGCGTAACGCTGTCTTCAGGAAAAAAAACCCTATTTTGCACTTTCCCACGTTTCTAGCCTTATTATTATGACACTGATCTATGCCCTCTCAAATTTACTTACTTACTTACTCGAAATCGCAGCTGGGTAATCGCTTATTTCCCTGTTTTGACATTTTCCCTGTTTACCTTTTGCAAATGCCATTGAGCAGCACAGAGCGGCATTAGGATCTAACAGCTACACAGCAGCGCTTGTACTTGCCGGAGAAAACCTCACCCACCCTCTCCTCCCGCTCTCTCTGGCTGATGCCAAGGATCAACAGCGTGATTGATTTCACTGCTTTGAGATTGACAGCTTATTTACTCGCTAGACTTTTAAAAACCCCTTTAGGTTTCCGCAGGGGTGGGTGGGGTGGTTCTTGGGCTCTCGGCCGATTTGCTGGCACGATTGAGGCAGCGGGTCCCCCTCTGAGGGATATTTTGGTTTATGAGACTAGAAGGATAAAAGGGGGCCTATAGGCATATTAAACGCTATCACTCCACTCACTGCCAAGTATGTATATATCTGGTATAATAAAGCAAGTGCTTCTAAGCCAATTCATCCACGATCCCCAAGAATGGACAGCACTCACCACCACAACTCGACGCATGTGTATGGGCCTTAATAATAAGAGGGAATTCTCAAAAGGGGATGAGTTAATAGGAATGATTGGAATCGCAATGTGATTGGAACCCAATTTGGATGTTGTGATTTCGATAAATCCTAGCGTTCCTATTCCGAAATTCTACCGGATCTTGCAGATCCTGCAACCGGCATATTTTTCCTTGGTCGCGGTCAATTAATAAGGACAGCGTAAAGCAAAGATCTGGTTGGTTGGGTATGTTCAAGGCAACTTTTGGAGTGCGTCTACGCGCTGCGTTTCCAATTGGCGCTTTATAAATAACTATACATACATACATACCATACTCATACATACATACATACCTACATACATACCATACATACATACCATACATACCATACATACATACATACATACTACATACCTACATACATACCATACATACCATACATACATAACATACATACATACATACATACAATCCATCTACATCATACATACATACTACCTACATCCATACATACATCCTACATACATACCATACATACATCACATACATACTACTACATCTCTCAAATGTAAGGCTAAATGTTTGGATTTAAGGGGCCAAGGAAAAGGAAGGAAATTCGTAATATAATATGACATAGTGAAGTTATCAGATATGAAGATGGGATTGACACAGGACAAGGGAACTAGTGTAAGATGTCATTTTCCTAAAATCATCTCTGTGCACATAGGAATATAATTTGGAGGTCTGTCTATGTGTTGCATGTGAATAGAGATGTCTGCCTCAGGGTTGCAAGCAACATTGTTCTACATTAGGATCACTTCATATTCAAACACAAATTGATGACTTGGTGTGTGATGGGGGTGGGGCTGCTACTGGTTAGCTGTCAATCATCTCTCTCTGCTCTTTGATTCTCAGATTGCCGCATGTCAGTGTGTACAAGAATCCCCAGCGCTCCCACAATGTCGGATTCAGTGAAAGCCCCAGCCTTTTGTCAAGACAGCACATGGAGGGATCTCCTTTAAATCCTCGATGTTTGATGGAGGATAACAATCTTGGCTCTCAGATGTTGCAGACTGCACTCTCACTATCAGGGGCAAGTGGTGGGTTATTTCTGGGAGAATTCCTTGTAAATTAGCTGCTTATAAGTGGAAATTATTTACCCTTTATTTTCTCTCTGGTCGGTTAAATAAGAGACCAGATTAGTGTGTGGTTGAATTACACGGGCTGGGAATCTCACTCCTCCACACGCGTTTACGTAGTTCTTGCATGTGGAGGGGACAACATAATTAATTTGTTCACAGGGTATTCATTTCTCTTATACTGTACTCTTCCCCTTTATTTTTATTATAGGGGGAGGAGGGATATTTTTGACTGTGCAATTTCAGGCACTGTTATACATTTTTAACCTTAAAGAGATGCAACAATTGGCTGCAAGCATCAGAAATGTAACGCACCTGTTTTATTATTATTCAGGAACACTGAATATTATGCAAACTCAGTGGTATTTCTACACTGAGATGTATATGCATATTAGGGCAAGGAAACGGTGCTCTTGGGGGCCACCTAGTGTGATCCGATTAGAATGTTACATGACCACAATCCAATCCCCAAACTCGTCATCTGAGAGCATTTAATAGGGCCCATAATAAATAATTAAAATGCCCCCCCCCCCTTTGGAAGTTTATTCTATTTTTTAATTACGTAAGGGCGCGCAGCGGTGTCTTTTTTCTGCAAAGTTAATATATTTAAGAAATGGCACAAGAAGCAAAACAACCTTAAAGCGCGATAGCAAGCAACCAGTGCATTCTGGGTGAAAGTTACAACATTAAATATGTCATTTTTTCTTTATTTTTTTTTATTCTGGCCGTTATGAAAAATAATAATAACAGTAATATGTATCATCAATCATCCGGGTAAATCTGAAATAGCTTTTATTAATTTTTCCTTAAATTTAAAGTGTTGGTCTTCAGACCCTTAAGAATCCGTGTCCCGAATGTTCACCCCCACCCCACAACTTTCCTGAGTCGTGAGGATTAAAAGGCCACTCCCCCCTCATACGAAAATCCTTTTAGAAAGAATGGCCTTTATAATCTGTTTGATATATCCCAGTTGTCCTATGAATTCATTACTGTATGCCTGCTATGCTCTGATGCCTCATGGAAACTGAGCACTTTAGAACCTGTACTTAGCTGTATGAGCTGATAGCTCAGAATATGCAGACAGGGGATTAACATCATTCATTGCGTGATGTCACTGCAATCCATAACTGACAGTGCTAACTGGAAGAACCAGGAAGCAGAAACCGGGGAACCGGATATTGTGCAGGATTTCAGTTAGAACTTATATTTCACATTTCACACTATTACCGATAGGGTTTGGGGGGTATTTACCTGCATGTAAGTTTTCCATTTTGGCTGGACTTGCCCTTTAAGCACTGGGGGGGATTGGTGTAAGAAGAGCACTAATTTACCTGTGCTATTAATTTGCAGCAGATCTATTAGATTTTAGCCTTTGTATTGACCACTACAGTTTGCTGGGTACACATGGGGCACATTTTTAACCGACTGGAGATTGCCACACCAACGCCAGAGATTTTTTCGGCCCATTCAACCAAAATATAAAAATATTGGTCCAATTTGCCCCAA
>JAACNH010003045.1:0-32250 GCA_019447015.1 Hymenochirus boettgeri | reverse complement strand
CTATGCAGTTGTAGTTGTCTGTGTGGCTATGTATTTGTAGCTGTCTATGTCGCTATGTAGTTGTAGTTGTCTATGTCGCTATGTAATTGTATTTGTCTGTGTGGCTATGTAGTTGTAGCTGTTTATGTCGCTATGTAGTTGTAGCTGTGTATGTGGCTATGTAGTTGTAGTTGTGTATGTCGCTATGTAGTTGTAGTTGTCTATGTGGCTATGTAGTTGTAGTTGTCTATGTGGCTATGTAGTTGTAGTTGTGTATGTGGCTATGTAGTTGCAGTTGTCTATGTCGCTATGTAGTTGTAGTTGTCTATGTCGCTATGTAGTTGTAGTTGTGTATGTGGCTATGTAGTTGTAGTTGTCTATGTCACTATGTAGTTGTAGTTGTGTGTGTGGCTATGTAGCTGTAGTTTTCTATGTGGCTATGTAGTTGTAGCTTTCTATGTCGCTATGTAGTTGTAGTTGTCTATGTCGCGATATAGTTGTAGTTGTCTGTGTGGCTATGTAGTTGTATTTGTGTATGTGGCTATGTAGTTGTAGTTTGTATGTGGCTATGTAGTTGTAGTTGTCTATGTGGCTATGTATTGTAGTTGTCTATGTTGCTAGTAGTGTATTGTTGTATGTGGCTATGTAGTTGTAGTTGTCTAGGTCCCTATGTAAGTTTGTAGTTGTTTATGTCGCTATGTAGTTGTAGTTGTGTATGTGGCTATGTAGTTGTAGTTGTCTATGTCGCTATGTAGTTGTATTAGTCTATGTCGCTATGTAGTTGTAGTTGTCTATGTCGCTATGTAGTTGTAGTTTTCTATGTCGCTATGTCGTTGTAGTTGCCTGTGTCACTATGTAGTTGTCTATGTCGCTATGTAGTTGTCTATGTGGCTATGTAGTTGTATTTGTCTATTTGGCTATGTAGTTGTCTATGTCGCTATGTAGTTGTAGCTGTCTGTGTGGCTATGTAGTTGTAGTTGTGTATGTGGCTATGTAGTTGTAGTTGTCTATGTGGCAATGTAGTTTTCTATGTTGCTATGTATTTATAGTTTTCTATGTGGCTATGTAGTTGTAGTTGTCTATGTCGCTATGCAGTTGTAGTTGTCTGTGTGGCTATGTATTTGTAGCTGTCTATGTCGCTATGTAGTTGTAGTTGTGTATGTGGCTATGTAGTTGTAGTTTTCTATGTGGCAATGTAGTTTTCTATGTCGCTATGTAGTTATAGTTTTCTATGTGGCTATGTAGTTGTGGTTGTCTATATCGCTATGTAGCTGTAGTTGTTTATGTGGCTATGTAGTTGTAGTTGTCTATGTCGCTATCTAGCTGTAGTTATGTATGTGGCTATGTAGTTGTAGTTGTCTATTTCGCTATGTAGTTGTAGTTGTCTATGACGCTATGTAGTTGTAGTTGTCTATGTCGTTATGTAGTTGTAGTTGTCTATGTCGCTATGTTGTTGTAGCTGTCTATGTCGCTATGTTGTTGTAGCTGTCTGTGTGGCTATGTAGTTGTAGTTGTGTATGTGGCTATGTAGTTGTAGTTGTCTATATGGCTATGTAGAGTGAAATCTGATGGTGTTTGATATTTTAGAACATTTTAACTGTGCTGTTGAGTCTCTTTATGAAGTTACAATCAGTTGACTTTTCCATATTTTCCAACCCTAGCAATTGTGTTGGGTAGGTGGGTGTGTGGGAGTCAGAAATGAAACCTTGGGAGTTGCATAAGACATTTTACCAATTGCTGTAATAGCGCAGTGCCAGTTTATTTTCGTTTCAATGTTTCTTAATATCCCATGAGTACATTCCATTTGCAGACCTCCCATATAGATTGTGTTAGCCTACAACTGTCTGGTTAAAGCATTATAATTTGTGATTGTGTTTATTCCTTTGTCTGGACCATTTCTCCAAACTAGTAGCTATTTACGAATACTTTCTACATTTAGAACATTAGAATATTCCCAGTTTGTCCCCAACCCTAAGCTGAATGAGTCTAATTGGACTTTAGAGGGTACAATGAGTTCTTGGTTGGGTCCATGATGTTAACAGGTCTATAAATGGCTCTGCAAGAAGGAATTAGTCTTTGTCATCTGACATTACATTGGAAGTAAGAGATGCTTTTCTCTCTGACCCAATTTCCCAATTAATGGTTCCAAAGATCTGATTTCCTTTATGCAGAACCTCTAATGTCCTTGACAAGACCTTATTCTTATTTAGTTGCTTGGTGGAGATCTGAGCAGGTTTGACCCATCCTACAGTCAACGAGGTTAAAATTCCAAAGAAAAGAGCATCTTAGAAAGAAGAAGCATTGAATAGGCTATGACATAAAACAGAGACTATGTAGAACGCCATTAAAAAAAAAAATGACCACTGAACTTCCCATTTAATGTTTAAGTTCGCTTGATTGAAATATCGAAGTTCAGAGAAAAAAAGTTGTGTATCCACACTAGATAATGTTCTGGCCAACTATCTAGTGTGTAAAAGGCATGTCCACCCCGAAATGCTGCTATACTATACACAAAGGCCAATTTCTCATTGTGGCTCTCCTGGTTCTTCCACATAGCGGATGTCAGTCAAGGCTGTGACGGTAATATCTGCAGACACAATCGCTCATAACTAGCTCACCGGAGGTAAGTCCGTGCCAGCAGAGGACGTTGGTAAGTAGGTTTCACACTTTCAGGGTGGGCATGCCCTTTAACTCTCACAAAGCCCTATGGATCCCAGCTATTAAAAGAGACGTGCCAATTGTCTCCTATAGAAAAGATTACTGGATAATCCCTTTTATTTACCTGAATACCAGTGAGCAATTTTGCCAGTCAAATGGGAAATAAGTAACTTCAATGCTACAGGTACTTCTGAATATAGCTGGGGGAAGCCAGTATATGTATCCGGTGCTATAGACAAGGACGTTGGCATAATAGGCTACATCAAACTGCCCATCGATACTGCAAAGATAGGGAGAGGAAAAGGTGAAAGGAGAAAGGCAGGTGGAGGAGACTTAATGTTCCTTCTGTCTGGGTCACTTACTTATTCTCCAAAACAATGTCTGGCAGCCACATAATATCATGGGGAACTGGGACAACGGTAATTCCTCCGTATTCTGACTCATTCCACACCAGACGGTAATCCGACCATTCCTTAACAAATCACATCAATTAGAAAATATATATTATACAGGTCAGGGAACTCTGGGTACCACTCGTGTATTATAAGGGATAATGTATCCCCTACTGTAAATTATAAGGATATTAGAAGTCACTGAGGAGTTCTGTGTCTATATAAAGGTACAAGGACACAGACTGAGTTATACAAGAAACTCTGGGTACCACTCATGTATTTTAAGGGATAATGTATCCCCTACTGTAAATTATAAGGATATTAGAAGTCACTGAGGAGTTCTGTGTCCATATACAGGTACAAGGACACACACTGAGTTATACAGGGAACTCTGAGTACCACTCATGTTTTATAAGGGATAATGTATCCCCTACTGTAAATTATAAGGATATTAGAAGTCACTGAGGAGTTCTGTGTCCATATAAAGGTACAAGGACACAGACTGAGTTAACAGGGAACTCTGGGTACCACTCATGTATTATAAGGGATAATGTATCCCATCTGTAAATTATAAGGATATTAGAAGTCACTGAGGAGTTCTGTGTCCATATAAGGTACAAGGACACAGACTGAGTTATACAGGGAACTCTGGGTACCACTCATGTTATAAGGGATAATGTATCCCCTACTGTAAATTATAAGGTATTAGAAGTCACTTGAGGAGTTCTGTGTCCATATAAAGGTACAAGGACACAGACTGAGTTATACAGGGAACTCTGGGTACCACTCATGTATTATAAGGGATAATGTATCCCCTACTGTAAATTATAAGGATATTAGAAGTCACTGAGGAGTTCTGTGTCTATATAAAGATACAAGGACACAGACTGAGTTATACAGGAAACTCTGGGTACCACTCATGTATTTTAAGGGATAATGTATCCCCTACTGTAAATTATAAGGATATTAGAAGTCACTGAGGAGTTCTGTGTCCATATACAGGTACAAGGACACACACTGAGTTATACAGGGAACTCTGGGTACCACTCATGTTTTATAAGGTATAATGTATCCCCTACTGTAAATTATAAGGATATTAGAAGTCACTGAGGAGTTCTGTGTCCATATAAAGGTACAAGGACACAGACTGAGTTATACAGGGAACTCTGGGTACCACTCATGTATTATAAGGGATAATGTATCCCCTACTGTAAATTATAAGGATATTAGAAATCACTGAGGAGTTCTGTGTCTATATAAAGGTACAAGGAGACAGATTAAGTTATACAGGGAACTCTGGGTACCACTCATGTATTATAAGGGATAATGTATCCCTTACTGTAAATTATAAGGCTATTAGAAGTCACTGAGGAGTTCTGTGTCCATACAAAGGTACAAGGACACAGACTGAGTTATACAGGGGACTCTGGGTACCACTCATGTATTATAAGGGATAATGTATCCCCTACTGTAAATTGTAAGGATATTAGAAGTCACTGAGGAGTTATGTGTCCATATAAAGGTACAAGGACACAGACTGAGTTATACAGGGAACTCTGGGTACCACTCATGTATTATAAGGGATAATGTATCCCCTACTGTAAATTATAAGGATATTAGAAGTCACTGAGGAGTTCTGTGTCTATATAAAGGTACAAGGACACAGACTGAGTTATACAGGGAACTCTGGGTACCACTCATGTATTATAAGGGATAATGTATCCCCTACTGTAAATTACAAGGATATTAGAAGTCACTGAGGAGTTCTGTGTCCATATAAAGGTACAAGGATACAGACTGGGTTATACAGGGAACTCTGGGTACCACTCATGTATTATAAGGGATAATGTATCCCCTACTGTAAATTATACGGATAGTAGAAGTCACTGAGGAGTTCTGTGTCCATATAAAGCTACAAGGACACATACTGAGTTATACAGTTCAGGGAGCACCACTTGTGTATTATAATCAATAAAGTAGTATAACACTAAGGTTAATTACTGATTAAATGTTGTAAGCCATACACAGAAAATATAAAAGTTTATTTACACTGTTTATCATATCCTATTTATAAAATAGAGACAATTCCCCATGGTGAGTTTTACACTATTTATCATATCCTATTAATAAAATAGAGACAATTCACCTGGGTGAGTTTTACACTATTTATCATATCCTATTAATAAAATAGAAGAAAATTCTCCGGGTGAGTTTTACGCTATTTATCACATGCTATTAATAAAATAGAGACAATTCCTGGGTGAGTTTTACGCTATTTATCATATCCTATTAATAAAATAGAGACAATTCCCCTGGGTGAGTTTTACGCTATTTATCATATCCTATTAATAAAATAGAGACAATTCCCCTGGGGAATTGTCTCTATTTTATTAATAGGATATGATAAAATAGAGACAATTCCCCTGGGTGAGTTTTACACTATTTATCATATCCTATAATAAATAGAGACATTCGCCTGGGTGAGTTTTACACTATTTATCATATCCTATTATAAAATAGAGACAATTCCTTGGTGGAGTTTTAACCTATTTATCATATCCTATTATAAATAGAGAAATTCCCCTGGGTGAGTTTTACACTATTTATCATATCCTATTAATAAAATAGAGAAAATTCCCTGGGTGAGTTTTACACTATTTATCATATCCTATTAATAAAATAGAGAATTCCCCTGTTGAGTTTTACACTATTTATCATATATCCATTATAAAATAAGAGACAATTCCCGGGTGAGTTTTACACTATTTATCATATCCTATTATAAAATAGAGACAATTCACCTGGGTGAGTTTTACCTATTTCTCATATCCTATTAATAAATAGAGAAAATTCCCCTGGGTGAGTTTTACACTATTTATCATATCCTATTATAAAAATAGAGCAATTCCCCTGGGTGATTTTTACACTATTTATCATATCCTATTATATAGGACAATTCCCTGGGTGAGTTTTACACTATTTATCAATCCTATACTAATAAAATGAGGACAATCCACCTGGGTGAGTTTTACACTATTTATCATATCCTATTAATAAATAAGAAAATTCCCCTGGGTGAGTTTTACCTATTACATATCCTATTAATAAATATGAGACAATTCCCTGGGAGTTTTACCTATTTATCATTTCCTATTAAAAAATAGAGACATTCCCTGGTGAGTTTTACCTATTTATCATATCCTATTAATAAAATAAGAATCCCCTGGGTGAGTTTTCGCTATTTATCATATCCTATAATAAAATAGAGAAATTCCCCTGGGTGAGTTTTACGCTATTTATCATATCCTTTTATATAAAATAGAGACAATTCCCCTGGGTGAGTTTTACCTATTTATATATCCTATTAATAAAATAAGACAATTCCCCTGGGTGAGTTTTACACTATTTATCATACTCCTAATTAATAAAATGGACAATTCACCGGAGACTAAATGTCTGGGTGGTATACACTATTATAGATCCATCGGTATGTTTTATTCATTATCGTGCTGATTACATCATACATATAATTAGGCATAAATACATGTACAATCATTCTATTGGACCTCCTGGTCTTAGATTACAACTATATTACTGCTTTAGTAACAGCAATATCGGGCCATGTTTGAGTAATCACTATAATCGCATTAAAACATTCTGTGAGTTATATTACAAGATAAGACACACCTTGTGGTAGTTATACACTAATTATCACAAAAAAACTAAACATTCAACTAAAACTAACACAATACGGATCAAAAACAATCCCATGGAGTTGAATTCTACACTAATTTTAATCAAAAAAGTAGCAAACGCAGCAATATATAAACAATCATCCTCCTATTTAATAAAAAGAGACAATTCCCTGGGTGAGTTTACCTATTTTTCAATCCTATTATAAAAATAGAGACAATTCCCCTGGGTGAGTTTTACACTATTTATCATATCCTATAATAAATAGAGAAATTCACCTGGGTGAGTTTTCACTATATCATATCCTATTAATAAAATAGAGAAAATTCCCTGGGTGAGTTTTAACACTATTTATCATATCCTATTAATAAAATGGAGACAATTCCTGGGTGAGTTTTACACTATTTATCATATCTATCTATTTAAAATAGAGACAATTCCCTGGGTGAGTTTTACACTATTATCTATATCCTATTAAATAGAACTAGGAAAGTCTCAAAACTACTTCAAGTCCGTTGATTAATTATACACAGTATTTCATATCCTATTATAAAATAGAGAAAATTGCCTGGGTGAGTTTACGCTATTTATCTATCCTATTAATAAAATAGAGACAATTCACCTGGTGAGTTTTACGCTATTTATCATATCCTATTAATAAAATAGAGACAATTCGCCTGGGTGGATTTTTACCTATTTATCATATTCCTATAATAAATAGAGACAATTCGCCTGGGTGAGTTTTACCTATTTATCATATCCTATTAATAAATAGAGACAATTCGCCTGGTGAGTTTTACCTATTTATCATATCCTATTATAATAAAAAGGAGACAATTCCCTGGGTGAGTTTTACGCTATTTATCATATCTATTAATAAATAGAGACATTCCCTGGGTGAGTTTTATCGCTATTTATCATATCCTATTAATAAATAGAGACATTCGCCTGGGGAGTTTTACACTATTTATCATATCCTATTAAAAAATAGAGACAATTCCCTGGGGGAGTTTACACTATTTATCATTCCTATTAATAAATAGAGAAATTCCCCTGGTTGAGTTTTACACTATTTATCATATCCTATTAATAAAATAGAGAAAATTCGCCTGGGTGAGTTTTACACATATTATCATATCCTATTAATAAATAGAGAAATTCCCTGGGTGAGTTTTACACTATTATCATATCCTATTATAAAATAGAGAAATTCCCCTGGGTGAGTTTTACACTATTTATCATATCCTTTAATAAAATAGAGACTTCACTGGGTGAGTTTTACACTATTTATCATATCCTATTAATAAATAAGACAATTCCCCTGGTGAGTTTTACCACTATTTATCATATCCTAAATAATAACATAGAGACAATTCCCTGGTGATTTATCTTTTACATCCTATAATAAATAGAGACAATTCCCTGTGGTGAGTTTTACGCTATTTATCATATCCTATTAATAAAATAGAGACAATTCACCTGGGTGAGTTTTACACTATTTATCATATCCTATTAATAAATAGAGAACAATCCCCTGGGTGAGTTTTACACTATTTATCATATCCTATATAAAATAGAGACAATCCCCGGGTGAGTTTTACACTATTTATCATATCCTATTATAAATAAGAAAATTCCCTGGGTGAGTTTTACACTATTATCATATCCTATTATAAAATGAGAAATTCACCTGGGTGAGTTTTACATTTTCATATCCTATTAATAAAATAGAGAAAATCTCCCTGGGTGGATTTTAACTATTTATCATATCCTATTAATAAAATAGAGACAATTCCCTGGGTGAGTTTTACACTATTTATATATCCTATTAATAAATAGAGACAATTCCCTTGGGTGAGTTTTACACTATTTATCATACCTATAATAAAAATAGAGACAATTCCTGGGGTGAGTTTTACACATTATATCATATCCTATTAATAAAATAGAGAAATTCCCCTGGGTGAGTTTTCACATTTATCATATCCTATTAATAAAATGAGAAAATTCCCTGGTGAGTTTTACACTATTTATCATATCCTATTAATAAAATAAGAAAATTCCCTGGGTGAGTTTTACACTATTTATCATATCTATTAATAAAATAGAGAAAATTCCCTGGGTGAGTTTTACACTATTTATCATATCCTATTAATAAAATAGAGAAAATTCCCTGGGTGAGTTTTACCTATTTATCATATCCTATTAATAAAATAGAGAAATTCCCCTGGGTGAGTTTTACATCACTATTTATCAATCATCCTATTAATAAATAGGAGAATTCCCCTGGGTGAGTTTTACACTATTTATCATATCCTATTAATAAAAAGAGACAATTCCCCTGGGGGAGTTTACACATTTTTCATATCCTTTATAAAATAGAGACAATTCACCTGGGTAGTTTTACACTATTTATCATATCCTATTAATAAAATAGAGAAATTCCCCTGGGTGAGTTTTACACTATTTATCATATCCATTAATAAAATAGAGACAATTCCCTGGGTGAGTTTTTACACTATTTATCATATCCTATTAATAAAATAGAGAAAATTCACTGGGTGAGTTTTACACTATTTATCATATCCATTAATAAAATAGAGACAATTCCCTGGGTGAGTTTTACACTATTTTCATATCCTATTAATAAAATAGACAATTCCCCTGGGTGAGTTTTACACTATTTATCATCCTATTTAATAATAGAGACAATTCCCACTGGGTGAGTTTTACACTATTTATCATATCCTATTAATAAAATAGAGAAAATTCCTGGGTGAGTTTTACACTATTTATCAAATCCATTAATAAAATGAGACAATTCCCTGGGTGAGTTTTACACTATTTATCATATCCTATTAATAAAATAGAGACAATTCCCCTGGTGAGTTTTACACTATTTATCATATCCTATTAATAAAATAGAAGTACACATTCACCTTGAGTATTTACACTATTTATCATATCCTATTAATAAATAGAGAAATTCCCTGGGTGAGTTTACCTATTTATCATATCCTATTAATAATAGAGACAATTCACCCTGGGTGAGTTTTAACCTATTTATCATATCTCCTATTATAAATAGAGCAAATTCCCTGGGTGAGTTTTACGCTATTTATCATATCCTATTAATAAAATAGAGACAATTCCCTGGGTGAGTTTTACCTTTTATCATATCCTATTAATAAAATAGAGACAATTCCCTGGGTGAGTTTTACCTATTTATCATATCCTATTAATAAATAGAGAAATTCCCTGGGTGAGTTTTACCTATTTATCATATCCTATTATAAAATGAGACATTCCTGGGTGAGTTTTACCTATTTATCATATCCTATTAATAAATAGAGACAATTCCCTGGGTGAGTTTTACACTATTTACTATATCCTATTTAAAATAGAGACATTCCCTGGGTGATTTTACATACTATTATCATATCCTATTAATAAATAGAGAAATTCCCCTGGGTGAGTTTTCACTATTATCATATCCTATTAATAAAATAGAGAAATTCGCCTGGGTGAGTTTTACACCTATTTATCATATCCTTTAATAAAATAGAGAAAATTCCCCTGGGTGAGTTTTCAACTATTTATCATATCCTATTAAATAGAGAAATTCCCTGGGTGAGTTTTAACACTATTTATCATTCCTATTAATAAAATAGGAGAATTCCTGGGTGAGTTTTACACTATTTATCAATCCTATTAATAAAATAGAGACAATTCCCCTGGTGGTTTTACACTATTTATCATATCCTATTAAATAAACTAGAGACATTCCCCTGGGTGAGTTTTCACGCTATTTATCATATCCTATTATAAAATAGAGACATTCCCTGGTGAGTTTACCTATTTATCATATCCTATTAAATAAAATAGGAAAATTCACCTGGTGAGTTTTACACTATTTATCATATCCTATTAATAAAATAGAGACAATTCCCCTGGTGAGTTTTACACTATTTATCATATCCTATTAATAAATAGAGACAATTCCCTGGGTGAGTTTTACCACTATTTATCATATCCTATTAATAAAATAGAGAAAATTCCCCTGGGTGAGTTTTACACTATTTACATATCCTATTATAAAATAGAGACAATTCACCTGGTGTGTTTTACACTATTTATCATATCCTATTAATAAAATAGAGAAATTCCCCCTGGGTGAGTTTTACACTATTTATCATATCCTATTAATAAAATAGAGACATTCGCTGGGTGAGTTTTACACTATTTATCATATCCTATTAATAATAGAGAAGACATTCCCTGGGGAGTTTTACACTATATTACATATACATATCCTATTAAAAATAGAGACAATTCACCTGGGTGAGTTTTAAACCTTATTTCATATCCTATTAATAAAAGAGAGAAATTCCCCCTGGGTGAGTTTTACACTATTATCATATCCTATTAATAAAATAGAGAAAATATCCCTGGGTATTTACACTATTTATCATATCCTATTAAAAAAATAGAGAAAATTCATAAATCAAACTCTGGGTGAGTTTTACACTATTTATCATATCCTATTAATAAATAAAGAGATTCCCCTGGGTGAGTTTTAACTATTTATCATATCCTATTAATAAAATAGAGACAATTCACCTGGGTGAGTTTACACTATTTATCATTCCTATTATAAAATAAGAAAATATTCCCGGTGAGTTTTACACTATTTATCATATCCTATTATAAAATAAGAGAACAATTCCCCTGGTGGTTTTTACACTATTTATCATACTCTATTAATAAAATGAGAAATTCCCTGGGTGAGTTTTAACACTTTTATCATACCTATTATAAAATAGAGACATTCCCTGGGTGAGTTTTAACACTATTATCATATCCTATTAATAAAATAGAGAAAATTCCCCTGGGTGAGTTTTACACTATTTTCATATCCTATTAATAAAATAGAGACAATTCCGCCTGGGTGAGTTTTACACTATTTATCATATCCTATTATAAATAGAGACAATTCCCGGGTGAGTTTATCACTATTTATCATATCCTTTATATAAATAGAGAGAAATTCCCTGGGTGATTTTACACTTATTTATCATTCCTATTAATAAAATAGAGAACAATTCCCCTGGGGAGTTTTACCTATTTATCATATCCTATTAATAAAATAGAGACAATTCCCTGGTGAGTTTTACACTATTTAACTATCCTATATAATAAAAATAGAGAAAATTCCCTGGGTGAGTTTTACACTATTTATCAATCCTATTAATAAAATAGAGAAATCCCCTGGGTGAGTTTTAACACTATTTATCATCCTATTAATAAAAAAGAGACAATTCCTCCTGGTGAGTTTCACTATTTATCATATCCTATTAATAAAATAGAGAAAATTCACCTGTGAGTTTTACACTATTTATCATATCCTATATAAATAGAGACAATTCACCTGGGTGATGTTTACACTATTTATCATATCCTATTAAAAAATAGAGCATTCACCTGGTTGAGTTTTACACTATTTATCATATCCTATAAAAAATAGAGACAAATTCCCCTGGGTGAGTTTTACACTATTTATCATATCCTATTAATAAAATAGAGACAATTCCGTGGTGAGTTTTACACTATTATCATATCCTATTAATAAAATAGAGACAATTCCCTGGGTGAGTTTTACACTATTTATCATATCCTATTAAAAAATAGAGACAATTCCCCTGGTGAGTTTTACCTATTTTCATATCCTATATAAATAAAGACAATTCCCACTGGGTGATTTCCTATACACATATTTTAATTTCATACCTGTTTAATAAAATAGAGACAATTCACTGGGTGGGTTTTACACTATTATATCATATCCTATTAATAAAATAGAGGAAATTCCCTGGGTGAGTTTTACATATTTATCATATCCTATTAATAAATAGTAGAAACATTCTCCTGTGAGTTTTACGTTAATTTATCATATCCTATTAATAAAATAAAGACATTCCCCTGGGTGAGTTTTAACGCTATTTATATATCATATCCTATTAATAAAAAAGAGACATTCCCTGGGTGAGTTGTTACTCATATATATTCATATTCCCTATTAAAATAAAAGAGGAACAATTCACCTGGGTGAGTTTTTAACACTATTTATCATCATATCCTATTAATAAAATAGAGACAATATCACCTGGGTGAGTGTACACTATTATCATACATCCTATTAATAAAATAGAGACAAAATTCACCTGGGTGAGTCATTTAACACACCTATTATATATCCATTTATTAAATAATAGAGACTAATTCACCTGGGGGGATGTTTTACTTACATACTATTTATCATATCCTATTAATAAATAAGAGGAACTTCCCCCATGGGGTAGTTTTAACACTATTATCATATCCATTAATAAAATAGAGAGACAATTTCCCGGGTGAGTTTTACCTATTTATCATATCCTATTAATAAAATAGAGACAATTCACCTGGTGGAGTTTTTACACCTATTTATCATTATTCCTATTTAATAATAATAAGAGACAATTCCTCCTGAGTTTACACTATTTATCATATCCTATTAATAAATAGAGACAATTCACCTGGGTGAGTTTCACTTCTATTTCATAATCCTATTAATAAAATAGAGGAAAATTCACTCGGGTGAGTTTTATACCTATTTATCATAATATCCTATTAATAAATATAGGAGACAATTCCCGTGGTGAGTTTTACCTATTTATCATATCCTATTAATAAAATAGAGACATTCCCCTGGGTGTTTTTACTTACTCTATATATTAATACAATATTCCTATTAATAATAATGAGATTCACCTGGGTGAGTTTTACACTATTTATCATATCCTATTATAAAAAAATAGAGACAATTCCCCTGGGTGAGTTTTACACTTTTATCATATCCTATTAATAAAATAGAGACAATTCCCTCTGGGTGAGTTTTTTACACTATATTATATCAATCCTATATAATAAAGAGACATTCACCTGGTGAGTTTTACGCATTTTACACATATCCTATTATATAAAAGATAGGTTTTCACTGGGTAGTTTTACACTATTATTCTATTTTTTGCTTCTTTGTGGGGGGTTACCATTATTCCTATTAATAAAAATAGACAATTCCGTGCTTGTGTTATTTTATATTTCCCTTTTTTTGGTTTGTGCTATATCCTATTACATAAAAAAAAAAAATAGAAAAATTCCGCAACGGTGAGTTTTACACTATTTATATATCCATTATTTATAAAATAGAGAAATTCACCTGGGTGAGTTTTACACTATTTATCATATCCATTAATAAAATAGAGACAAATTCCACCTGGGTGAGTTTTATACACTATTATCATATCCTATTATAAAAATAGAGACAATTCCCCTGGGTGAGTTTTACACTATTTATCATATCCTATTAATAAATAGAGACAATTCACCTGGTGGGTTTTACACTATTTATACATATCCTATTATAAAATGAGAAATCCCGTGAGTTTTACACTATTTATCATATCCTATTAATAAAATAGAGACATTTCGCCTGGTGAGTTTTAACGTATTTTATACATATCCTATTAATAAATAAGACATATTCCCTGGTGAGTTTTACCTATTTATCATATCCTATTAATAAAATAGAGAATTCCCGGGTGAGTTTTACACTATTTATCATATCCTATTAATAAAATGAGACAATTCCCGGGTGAGTTTTACACTATTTATCATATCCTATAATAAAATAGAGAAAATTCCCCCGGGTGAGTTTACACTATTTATCATATCCTATTAATAAAATAGAGAAAATTTCCTGGGTGAGTTTACACTATTATCATATCCTATAATAAATAGAGAAAATATCCTGGGTGAGTTTACACTATTTATCAATCCTATTAATAAAATAGAGAAAATTCCCTGGGTTTGATTACACTATTATCATATCCTATTAATAAAATAGGAAAAAATCCCTGGGTGAGTTTTCATATCCTATAATAAAATAGAGAAAATTCCCTGGGTGAGTTTTACCTATTTATCATATTCTATAATAAAATAGAGACAATTCCCCTGGGTGAGTTTTACCTATTTATCATATCCTATTAATAAATAGAGACAATTCCCCTGGGTGAGTTTTACGCTATTTATCATTCCTTTAATAAAATAGAGACAATTCCCCTGGGTGAGTTTACCTATTATCATATCTATAATAAATAGAGACAATTCCCTGGGTGAGTTTTACCTATTTATCATATCCTATTAATAAATAGAGACAATTCCCTGGGTGAGTTTTACCTATTTATCATTCTATTAATAAAATAGAGACAATTCCCGGGTGAGTTTTACACATTTATCATATCCTATTAATAAAATAGAGAAATTCCCCTGGGTGAGTTTACACTATTATCATATCCTATTAAAAAAATAGAGAAAATTCCCTGGGTGAGTTTTACACTATTTATCATATCCTATTAATAAAATGAGGCAATTCCCCGGGTGAGTTTACACTATTTATCATATCCTATTAATAAAATAGGAAAATTTCCTGGGTGAGTTTTACGCTATTTATCATATCCTATTAAAAATAGAGACAATTCCCCTGGGTGAGTTTACCTATTTATAACATATAATAAATAGAGAAAATTCCCTGGGTGAGTTTTACCTATTTATCATATCCTATTAATAAAATAGAGAAAATTCCCTGGGTGAGTTTTACCATTTATCATATCCTATATAATATGAGACAATTCCCTGGGTGAGTTTTACGCTATTTATCATATCCTATTAATAAATAGAGACAATTCCTGGGTGAGTTTACACTATTTATCATATCCTATTAAAATAGAGAAAATTCCCCTGGGTGAGTTACACTATTTATCATATCCTATTAATAAAATAGAGAAAATTCCCGGGTGAGTTTACACTATTTATCATATCTATTAATAAATAGAGAAATTCCCTGGGTGAGTTTACACTATTTATCATATCCTATTAATAAAATAGAGAAATTCCCCGGGTGAGTTTTACACTATTATCATATCCTATTAATAAAATAGAGAAAATTCCCCGGGTGAGTTTACACTATTATCATATCCTATTATAAAATAGAGAAAATTCCCTGGGTGAGTTTACACTATTTATCATATCCTATTAATAAATAGAGAAATTCCCCTGGGTGAGTTTACACTATTTATCATATCCTATTAATAAAATAGAGAAAATTCCCCTGGGTGAGTTTTACACTATTATAATCTATTAATAAAATAGAGAAATTCCCCTGGGTGAGTTTACACTATTTATCATATCCTATTAATAAAATAGAGAAAATTCCCCGGGTGAGTTACACTATTTATCATCCTATTAATAATAGAGAAAATTCCCCTGGGTGAGTTACACTATTTATCATATCCTATTAATAAATAGAGACAATTCCTGGGTGGAGTTTTACACTATTACATATCCTATTATAAAATAGAGACAATTCCCTGGGTGAGTTTTACACTATTTATCATATCCTATTATAAAATAGAGACAATTTCGGGTGAGTTTACCTATTATTCATATCCTATTAATAAATAGGACAATTCCTGGGTGAGTTTACACTATTTATCAATCCTATTAATAAAATAGAGAAAATTCCCCGGGTGAGTTTTACACTATTTATCATATCCTATAATAAAATAGAGAAAATTCCCTGGGTGATTTACACTATTTATATATCCTATTAATAAAATAGAGACAATTCCCTGGGTGAGTTTTACCTATTTATCATATCCTATTATAAAATAGAGACAATTCCCTGGGTGAGTTTTACCTATTTATCATATCCTATAATAAATAGAGACAATTCCCCTGGGTGAGTTTACAACTATTTATCATATCCTATTAATAAATAGAGACAATTCCCTGGGTGAGTTTTACACTATATCATATCCTATTAATAAATAGAGACAATTCCCTGGGTGAGTTTTACACTATTTATCATATCCTATTAATAAATAGAGACAATTCCCTGGGTGAGTTTTACACTATTTATCATATCCTATTAATTAATAAAGAGACAATTCCCCCTGGGTGAGTTTTACACTATTTATCATATCCTATTAATAAAATAGAGAAAAATTCCCCTGGGTGAGTTTTACACTATTATCATATCCATTAATAAAATAGAGAAAATTCCCCGGGTGAGTTTACACTATTTATCATATCCTATTAATAAATAGAGAAATTCCCTGGGTGAGTTTTACACTATTTATCATATCCTATTAATAAAATAGAGGAATTCGCCGGGTGAGTTTTACACTATTTATCATATCCTATTAATAAATAGAGACAATTCCCCAGGGTGAGTTTTACACTATTATCATATCCATTAATAAAATAGAGACAATTCCCCTGGGTGAGTTTTACACTATTTATCTATCCTATATAAAATGAGAAAATTCACCTGGGTGGTTTTACACTATTTATCATATCCTATTAAAAATAGAGAAATTCACCTGGGTGAGTTACACTATTTATCATATCCTATTAATAAAATAGAGACAATTGCCTGGGTGAGTTTTACGCTATTTATCAATCCTATTAATAAAATAGAGACAATTCCCTGGGTGAGTACGCTATTTATCATATGCTATTAATAAAATAGAGACAATTCACTGGGTGAGTTTTACACTATTTATCATATCCTATTAATAAAATAGAGACAATTCGCCTGGGGTGAGTTTTACACTATTTATCATATCCTATTAATAAAATAGAGACAATTCGCCTGGGTGAGTTTTACACTATTTATCATATCCTATTATAAAATAGAGAGAATTCCCCTGGGTGAGTTTTCACTATTATCATATCCTATAATAAAATAGAGAAAATTCCCTGGGTGAGTTTTACACTATTTATCATATCCTATTAATAAAATAGAGAAAATTCACCTGGGTGAGGTTACACTATTTATCATATCCTATTAATAAAAAGAGAGAAATTCACCTGGGTGAGTTTACACTATTTATCATATCCTATTAATAAAATAGGAATTCGCCTGGGTGAGTTTTACACTATTATCATATCCTATTAATAAAATAGAGACAATTCCCCGGGTGAGTTTTACACTATTTATCATATCCTATTATAAAATAGAGACAATTCCCCTGGGTGAGTTTTACACTATTTATCTATACCTATATTAAAATAGAGAAAATTCACCTGGTGAGTTTTACACTTTATCATATCCTATTAATAAATAGAGAAAATTCACCTGGTGAGTTTTACACTATTTATCATATCCTATTAATAAAATAGAGACAATTCATCTGGGTGAGTTTTACACTATTTATCATATCCTATTAATAAAATAAAGAAAATTCACCTGGGTGAGTTTTACACTATTTATCATATCCTATTAATAAAATAGAGACAATTCACCTGGGTGAGTTTTACACTATTTATCATATCCATTAATAAAATAGGGAAAATTCCCCGGGTGAGTTTTACACTATTTATCATATCCTTAATAATAGAGACAATTCTTCCGGGTGAGTTTTACGCTATTTATCACATCTATTAATAAAATAGAGACAATTCCCCTGGGTGAGTTTTACCTATTTATCATATCCTATTAATAAAATAGAGACAATTCACCTGGGTGAGTTTTACACTATTTATCATATCCTATTAATAAAATAGAGAAAATTCCCGGGTGAGTTTACACTATTTATCATATCCTATTAATAAAATAGAGAAAAATTCACCTGGGTGAGTTTTACACTATTATCATATCCTATTATAAAAATAGAGAAAATTCCCGGGTGAGTTTTTACCTATTTATATATGCATTAATAAAATAGAGACAATTCACCTGGGTGAGTTTTACACTATTTATCATACCTATTAATAAAATAGAGACAATTCACCTGGGTGAGTTTTACACATTTATCATATCATATAATAAATTAGAACAATTCCCCTGGGTGAGTTTTACCTATTTTCATATCCTATTAATAAAATAGAGACAATTCCACCTGGGTAGTTTTACCTATTTATCATATCCTATTAATAAAATAGAGACAATTCCCCTGGGTAGTTTTACACTATTTATCATATCCTATTATAAAATAGAGCAATTCCCCGGGGTGAGTTTTACGCTATTTCATATCCTATTAATAAAATAGAGAAAATTCCCCGGGTGAGTTTTACCTATTTATCATATCCTATTAAAATAGAGCAATTCCCTGGGTGAGTTTTACACTATTTATCATATCCTATTAATAAAATAAGAACATTCCCCTGGGTGAGTTTTACACTTTATCAATCCTATTATAAAATAACAATTCCCCTGGGTTTTTCCTATTTATCATATCCTATTAATAAATAGAGACAATTCCCCTGGGTGAGTTTTACCTATTTATCATATCCTATTAATAAAATAGAGACAAATTCCCTGGGTGAGTTTTACGCTATTTATCATCCTATTATAAATAGAGAAATTCCCCTGGGTGAGTTTTACGCTATTTATCATATCCTATTAATAAAATAGAGAAATTCCCCTGGGTGATTTTTACACTATTTATCATATCCTATTAATAAAAGAGACAATTCCCGGGGTGAGTTTTACACTATTTATCATATCCTATTATAAATGAGACAATTCCCTGGGTAGTTTTACACTATTTTATCATATCCATTAATAAAATAGAGAAATTCCCCTGGGTGAGTTTTACACTATTTATCATATCCATTAATAAAATAAGACATTCACCTGGGTAGTTTTACACTATTTATCATATCAATTATAAAATAGAGAAATTCCCTGGGTGAGTTTTACACTATTTATCATATCCTATTAATAAATAGAGACAATTCCCTGGGTGAGTTTTACACTATTTTTCATTCCTATTAATAAAATAGAGACAATTCCCCTGGGTGAGTTTCACTATTTATCATATCCTATTAATAAAATAGAGACAATTCACCTGGGTGAGTTTTACACTATTTATCATATCCTATTAATAAAATGGAGAAAATTCCCTGGGTGAGTTTTACACTATTTATCATATCCTATTAATAAAATGAGGACAATTCCCTGGGTGAGTTTTACACTATTTATCATATCCTATTAATAAAATAAGACAAATTCCCTGGGTGAGTTTTACACTATTTATCATATCCTATTAATAAATATAGACAATTCCCGTTTGATTTTACACTATTTATCATTCCTATTAAATAGAGAAATTCCTGGGTGAGTTTACGCTATTTATCATATCTATTATAAAAATAGAGACAATCACCTGGGTGAGTTTTACACCTATTTTCATATCCATAATAAAATAGAGACAATTCCCTGGGTGAGTTTTACACTATTTATCATATCCTATTAATAAAATAGAGACAATTCCCTGGGGTAGTTTTACCTATTTATCATACCTTTAATAAATAGAGACAATTCCCTGGGTGAGTTTTACGCTATTTATCATATCCTATTAATAAAATAGAGACAATTCCCTGGGTGAGTTTACCTATTTATCATATCTATTAATAAAATAGAGACAATTCCCTGGGTGAGTTTTACGCTATTTATCATATCCTATTAATAAAATAGAGACAATTCCCTGGGGGAGTTTTACACTATTTAATCATATCCTATTAATAAAATAGAGACATTCCCTGGGGTGAGTTTTACACTATTTATCATATCCTATTAATAAATAGAAGAATTCCCCTGGGTGAGTTTTCACATTTATCATATCCTATTAATAAAATAGAGAAAATTCCCTGGGTGAGTTTTACACTATTTATCATATCCTATTAATAAAATAGAGAAAATTCACCTGGTGAGTTTTACACTATTTATCATATCCTATAATAAAATAGAGAAATTCCCCTGGGTGAGTTTTACACTATTTATCATATCCTATTAAAAATAGAGACAATTCACCTTGTAGTGTTACACTATTTATCATATCCTATTAATAAAATAGAGAAATTCCCTGGGTGAGTTTTACACTATTTATCATATCCTATTATAAAATAGAGCAATTCCCCTGGGTGAGTTTTACCATTTTATCATATCCTATTAATAAATAGAGACAATTCCCCTGGGTGAGTTTTACCTATTTATCATATCCTATTAATAAAATAAGAAATTCCCTGGGAGTTTTACACTATTTATCATATCCATTAAAAAATAGAGACAATTCCCTGGTGAGTTTTACACTATTTATCATATCCTATTAATAAAAAGAGACAATTCACCTGGGTGAGTTTTACACTATTATCATATCCTATTAATAAAATAGAGAAAATTCCCCTGGGTGAGTTTTACACTATTTATCATATCCTATTAATAAAATAGAGACAATCCCCTGGGTGAGTTTTACACTATTTATCATATCCTATTAATAAATAGAAAATTCCCTGGGTGAGTTTTACACTATTTATCATCCTATTAATAAAATAGAGACAATTCCCTGGGTGAGTTTTACACTATTTATCATATCCTATTAATAAATAAGAAATTCCCTGGGTGAGTTTTACACTATTTATCATATCCTATTAATAAAATAGAGACAATTCCCTGGGGGAGTTTTACACTATTTATCATATCCTATTAATAAAATAGAGAGAATCCCCTGGTTTATTTTCACTATTTATCATATCCTATTAATAAATAGAGAAAATTCCCTGGGTGAGTTTTACACTATTTATCTATCCTATTAATAAAATAGAGAAAATTCACCTGGGTGAGTTTTCACTATTTATCATATCCTATTAATAAAATGAGAGAATCCCCTGGGTGAGTTTACGCTATTTATCATATCCATTAATAAAATAGAGAAAATTCCCCTGGGTGAGTTTTACGCTATTTATCAATCCTATTTAAAAATAGAGACAATTCCCTGGGTGAGTTTTACGCTATTTATCATATCCTATTAATAAAATAGAGACAATTCCCCGGGGTGAGTTTTACACTATTTATCATATCCTATTAATAAAATAGGACAATTCCCTGGGTGAGTTTTACACTATTTATCATATCCTATTAATAAAATGAGACAATTCACCTGGGTAAGTTTTACATATTTCATATCCTATTAATAAAATAGAGAAAATTCCCCTGGGTGAGTTTTACACTATTTATCATATCCTATTAATAAAATAGAGACAATTCACCTGGTGAGTTTTACACTATTTATCATTCCTATTAATAAAAGAGAAATTCCCCTGGGTGAGTTTTACACTATTTATCATATCCTATTAATAAAATAGAACAATTCACTTGGTGAGTTTTACACTATTTTTCATATCCTATTAATAAAATAGAGAAATTCCCCTGGGTAGTTTTACACTATTTATCATATCCTATTAATAAAATAGAGACATTCACCTGGGTGAGTTTTTACACTATTTATCATATCCTATTATAAAATGAGAAAAATTCCCTGGTGAGTTTTACACTATTTACAATCCTTTAATAAAATGGAGACAATTCCCTGGGTGAGTTTTACACTATTTATCATATCCTATTAATAAAATAGAGACAATTCCCTGGGTGAGTTTTACACTATTTATCATATCCTATTAATAAATAGGAATTTAAGAACAATTCAATCCATTTGATAATTGATACACTATTTACATATCCATTAATAAAAGAGAAAATTCCCCTGGGTGAGTTTTACCTATTTATCATATCCTATTAATAAAATAGAGACAATTCACCTGGGTGAGTTTTACGCTATTTATCATATCCATTAATAATAAGAGACAATTCCCTGGGTGAGTTTTACCTATTTATCATTTCCTATTAATAAAAGAGACATTCCCTGGGTGAGTTTTTACGCTATTTATCATATCCTATAATAAAATAGAGACAATTCCCTGGGTGAGTTTTCCTATTTATCATATCCTATAATAAAATAGAGACAATTCCCTGGGTGAGTTTTACCTATTTATCATACCTATTAATAAAATAAGACAATTCCCCTGGGTGAGTTTTACCTATTTATCATATCCTATTAATAAAAATAGAGACAATTCCCTGGGGGAGTTTTACACTATTTATCATATCCATTAATAAATAGAGACAATTCCCTGGGGGAGTTTTACACTATTTATCATATCCTATTAATAAAATAGAGAAAATTCCCCTGGGTGAGTTTTACGCTATTTATCATATCCTATTAATAAAATAGAGACAATTCACCTGGGTGAGTTTTACGCTATTTATCATATCCTATTAATAAAATAAAGACAATTCCCCTGGGTGAGTTTTACGCTATTTATCATATCCTATTAATAAAATAGAGACAATTCCCCTGGGTGAGTTTTACACTATTTATCATATCCTATTAATAAAATAGAGTCAATTCACCTGGGTGAGTTTTACACTATTTATCATATCCTATTAATAAAATAGAGAAAATTCCCCAGGGTGAGTTTTATACTATTTATCATATCCTATTAATAAAATAGAGACAGTTCACCTGGGTGAGTTTTACACTATTTATCATATCCTATTAATAAAATAGAGAAAATTCCCCTGGGTGAGTTTTATACTATTTATCATATCCTATTAATAAAATAGAGAAAATTCCCCTAGGTGAGTTTTACACTATTTATCATATCCTATTAATAAAATAGAGACAGTTCACCTGGGTGAGTTTTACACTATTTATCATGTCCTATTTAAATTGATAAAATTCGCCTTTTGAGTTTCATACTATTTATATCTTTGGCTGAAAAAAACACCAAATTTTTATTTTAAATAACAAAGATAGGTGTTCTATGTGTATTAACCAATTTAATACTACTTTGAAAAACCACCAGGGAGTATTACCTATTCACCATCACATGTGCTGAGCTTTTTCAGCATTATTAGTGTTACTTTTTGCTAGATAATTTTCGCTTTTTGATGGAAATTTGCCTTTTTAATAACTTTGATGAAAGGAAAAGATGAAAGTTTAAAAAATTATGGTAAAGGAAAAAAAGCAAAAATAATGCTTTATAAATATGCCCCTCAGACCCCCATTTGATTTTATTGGTAAATAAAGAAAATCAGAACATTTAAAAAAAAAAATCTTTAAAAAGCGAAATCTCAGATAGTAATACAGTAAATACTGGAAAATAGTCTAACACCCCCCTGAGTACCTATTAGTATTGAGAAATACTACACAATGTACTGACACCTCCATGGACCTATTGGTAGGATAAATAAATGGCCACTTATGCGTTTTCGCCACCTCAGACTTGGCGAATTGGAATGGCTGAACTTAACACAAAAACACACTTTTCGCCGTTTTATAAATATGCTTGGGCGATGTATGGCGAAAAGCGAAATGTAGCGGTAATGACCTTTCGCCGCTGGTTATCACTGCTTGATAAATAGCTAAAAGGCCATATTAGGCGAAAACGCTGCGTTAAAGAAGGCGAAAAGTTTAATGAACCTTTATAAATATGCCCCATAATACTGGAAATATTGAAAGTTGTGTCTCCAGCTTTAGGTAGATTCCTATTAGGAGGAGGGATATTTCAATGGAAGCTGTAAGATATTATAGTCTGTATACAGTATATAGGGTATAAAATGCTTATGTATGAATGTGTGGATGTATCCCAGCTTATTCTAACCCTCTTTTTTATTATGATAAAAGCATGTTACATCCCAGGGAACAGGGAGATAGATCAGCCAATGAGTTAGGACGATTTGACATCCGAAAAGGTGGATGTTTGTTCTTATGAGTCTATTAAAGCTGCATTTGCATTAAAGGGCTTTAATTATTGGACCGCCAAGGAGCAGTTCTTACAATGTGAGTGATGGTGTCAGATTAAATGCATTGTTTAGGAGGTTTGGACAGAATGAAATAACTATCTCGGAGACGGCAGATTAAAAACACATGTGGAGCAGTTTGATCCTAAAAAAATATGAAATCTACATATTACAAGGCTGTGTATCAGTTCATTAAATACATGTAGGAACACAAATTAAGAACACAATTAATGATGTTTAATTGCAATGACATTGCAGCCCTGCTAATTGCATTTATTAATAGAACGAATGATCTGGCAAACCAGTTGTCACCTTTCCCTTTAAGACACAAACACATATAAAATTTACACACAGAGGGTCGTATTTCAAAAGGAGCTGTATGTTTTTTCTCTCGTTTTTTTGGTAAAACGATTGTTAAACTGATCGTTAATTTACGATCAGCTTAACGATCGGAAATTTACGATCGTTATCGGAAATTTACGATCGAAAATTTATCGATCGGAAATCTACGATAACGGAATTGTAGATTTATACGGCCCCCATAGATTTACTACCACATGGTGTTTTACGGCCGAAAGTTCGGTTGTAAATGTCTGATCGTGGTCGTACAATAACTAAACCGCGATATCGCTAAAAAGTGATACCGCGTGTTTATAAATATGGCCCAGAAATGTACAAAGCATGTACATTTCATATGTGTTTGGATGTTAAAGTAGGGGTGTAACTACCAGGGGGGGCAGATCCTACAACAGCAGGGGCAGGTAACAAGGGTAACCCTATCTTTTTATTTTCCCTATGACAGATACAGTCTCCACCCAAAAAACATTGTAGATGAAGTAGGAGGGGGGCCGCAATCTAAGTTCTGCTGGGGGCCCAATGATTCCATGTTAGACCACTGTCTTAAAAGTAAAGGTGGCAGGGGTTAAAAGTTACTTACGATATTAACCCAAACGTTGGTGGTTAAAGTCTCTTCCTTTTCATTCTGAAAGAAATATAAACTTGGAAATTATAACCTCCTCTCTGGATTACTGCATCTAGATAAAGACATGTTCATATGTGCAGAGATGATATATTATATAATATAGAATATACACAAACCCCAATACCGATTGGATGCAAAAACATTTCTAAGGTAGTTGATAGGAAAGAAAATCTCACATGGTTCAATCGGGATTGGTGCGTGTATGGGCCCAAAAGGATTTACAAGGGACCCCAACTTCCCTTGCAAAACAGAAAATAGGGAGAAGAGGACACGCCCCTGAGGGACTCAAACACTGGCTCCTCCTCCTAACTCTGCTATTCCAATCAGACAGCAAAGATAATAAATAATAAATCATTCCCGCCAATCTAAAGCCTCGTACACACGTCCGTAATTTTCAAACGATTTGACTCACGAGAAACCTATCGTGCGACATTCGTGCGAAAATGAAGCTTTAATGATCTTCTAAGACCAACAATCCACGACTATTCTCGGCTTTTTCCGACAATCAGCCTGGCGGTTTCGTCCTGCCGATTGTCCTATGTTTGTACATAGTCGGCAGATTATCGGTAGACTGTGATGTAAAGATTGAATGAAATACACATGAACAACATTTCAAGATCACACGATATTCCGAACATCACGTAATACGTGTGTCACGTAACACCGTTACCAACGGACATTATCTATCCACTATCGTTCATGTATGTACAGGCGTCGTTGGCAGAACTAGTGTATAACGAGACGGTTGTTGAACGTTTGTCGGGCACATCGTACGAAAATGATCTGACGTGTGTATGAATCTTTAGGGCTGACGTGATCCTCATATAATATCCATGTGGAACACACATATACTGTAACAATGGCAGTGACCAATCAGCTAATTACTGGCCCCTCCAGAGGAAGAGAAAAACATGTGAAAATGGCGCTGTGCACTAAAAACCATGTAAAACACACGTTAACCCGATATTACTTTGGGTTAATGGGGGATTTACACGGATTTCACCCATTGAATCTCCCTGTAAGTCTTTTGTTCTCAACCCAATACAAGTAGCATATATGAAACGCATGGCTTTATGAAAACCAGTACAGATAGGAACATGTATTATACAGACTAGGAGCCAACCCTGAGATTTATCCTTAAAGAGGAACTGTGGTCCAAAAATGACTTTAGGTAAATTGATAGGAATTGCTCCCCTGAGAATTTTTGCAATTTATTTCCATTATTTATTTTACATAGTTTTGAAGATATTTACAGTTTTGTGTGTGATATGGCAGCAGCATCACCAGATCCCCTGCACTTCCTGCTCTGAAACCTGTCAGTCAATCTGCCCGGTGTCTCCTCCCCTTCGCAGCCCCCCTGGTCCCTCCCACTCATGGACCCCATGGCCCCTCCAGTTGCAGGCCCCCCTTGGCCCATTCCCTTACAGCCCCATGTGGCCCCGCCCACTCATGGGGCTGTGGCCCCGCTCACTCATGGGTGCTGTGGCCCCGCCCACTCATGGGTGCCTAAGCCCCACCCGCTCACAGGTGCTGTGGGTCACTCTGACACCCCCCCTACCTTACCTTCTCTGCAGCTCCTTCACATAGCAGAGAGGAGGAGGGACTTCCTGTCTCCCTCACACACTGAGGGAGTCTGAGGCTGTGCTCGCCGGCTGTGCAGGAGAAGTCTTAGGAATGTCACATGTCAGCCTCCAACCCATTAACTTTCTGGTCAGTCATTTCATTTAAACTCAACTTGTTTGGAGACCACAGTTCCCCTTTAAGCAATTACAATAAAACAATATTCCGCTCAATTTGTACTTCTGACTTCTTTATACGGTAAAAAGATGAGTACTGTAGTGTATGGTGATACCTCATTCCTAATGTGTCATGGCTTGTTGCACTTATATCCATTTATACAAAATTTATATATAAGCTTTCTTAACCGATGTATGAAATTGTATTTAATTTAATTTTTATCTACCTGTATAATTGCTTGCACTTATCCCCTTATTTGTATAATCTGTATTTTTTAATGTACAGCGCTGCGTACCCAAGTGGCGCTTCATAAATAAAATTATACATACATACATACATACCTTTTGATTTTTATAGACAAGCTTTCAAGATCCACAATAAAATGGTTCACCATACACTATAGAGCTAATTTTTTTCCCATAATCCACTGGACTATGGCTACAAGATCTTACTAAAGCGGCACTGTGCCAACATGAATAAAGTTGGCGGCCCCCTGCAGATAAATTGCCCCATTAATGATACTGAAATATCTGATTATCTGATAGTTGCCTTTTTTGAAAAAAAAATGCTTGTCTAACAGACGGCTCGTTCTTAAAAGACATCTATCCCGAAAAATTGGTTATTTTTAAATTGACCATATCTGGAAACTATAATTCTTTTCAACCACCACTGTATCATTTTTTGTTGATCTGCCCCCTATTTCTTTAGATATCCAATCTAAAACTTATATTTCAGCTGTCAATCAAGTTCCTATTCTTCTGTGAGTAGTTTTACTGTAGCTGGAATGGTGACAGAGTTTGACAGTAGGAATGCTGTATGCTGTGTGCAGGCTTGACAGTTGGTTTGTGGGGAAAAAAGTCAGGTCAGATGGAAGTGGGAGTGGTTAAAAAAGGGAGGGGGGATACTGCTCCTAAACAAAATGTGTGCTGGATTGAAGGCATGCAGCAACGCACACAGATCAGAATAAGTGCTACTTACAAGTATTCTATTATAGATTAAGATGAGGCAAGTCATTTTTTCAGTATAGTGTCCCTAAGGCCTTTAGCACAGAACTGTGTATATTTTTGAGGCAATGTATGGACAGTTGCCATTTAGCTCAATAACATCAATTAAATGAATTGTGTTGCATCCATTGTTATGTTTTTACACTAGGACTGTGTTGTATCTAACAGCGATTTGTGTGCCAGGAATACAGCAAGTCCTGAAAAATAACATCTGTGAGGCGGATAATTCATTGTCCGCTAGAGAACGCCAAGAAAGTCAAGTCCCATGGCAAGCAGCCAGCCAATCGCTTTTCTTTGCGTACATTGTAATTTGTGCAGCTGGGGGTAAGTGAATATGGAGACCTGCATACAAAGAGTTAAATCATTTTCTTAAACACAATGTCTATGCGTGCATACACATTCCTACATTATCTTATATATTCCTAAACAAAGATTTATTTGGGGGGATTCTGGTTCACCTCAGTGGCAAAGGCATAGGAATGTACAGTAGACCAGTGGTTATAGGAATGTACAGTAGAACAGTGGTTGTATGTACAGTAGACCAGTGGTTATATGTACAGTAGACCAGTGGTTATATGTACAGTAGACCAGTGGTTATAGGAATGTACAGTAGATCAGTGGTTATAGGAATGTACAGTAGACCAGTGGTTATAGGAATGTACAGTAGATCAGTGGTTATAGGAATGTACAGTAGACCAGTGGTTATAGGAATGTACAGTAGACCAGTGGTTATATGTACAGTAGACCAGTGGTTATAGGAATGTACAGTAGACCTGTGGTTATAGGAATGTACAGTAGACCAGTGGTTATAGGTATGTACAGTAGACCAGTGGTTATAGGAATGTACAGAAGATCAGTGGTTATAGGAATGTACAGTAGACCAGTGGTTATAGGAATGTACAGTAGACCAGTGGTTATAGGTATGTACAGTAGACCAGTGGTTATAGGAATGTACAGTAGACCAGTGTTTAGAGGAATGTACAGTAGACCAGTGGTTATAGGAATGTACAGTAGACCAGTGGTTATAGGAATGTACAGTAGACCAGTGGTTATAGGAATGTACAGTAGACCAGTGGTTATAGGAATGTACAGTAGACCAGTGGTTATATGTACAGTAGACCAGTGGTTGTATGTACAGTAGACCAGTGGTTATATGTACAGTAGACCGGTGGTTATATGTACAGTAGACCAGTGGTAATAGGAATGTACAGTAGATCAGTGGTTATAGGAATGTACAGTAGACCAGTGGTTATAGGAATGTACAGTAGATCAGTGGTTATAGGAATGTACAGTAGACCAGTGGTTGTATGTACAGTAGACCAGTGGTTATAGGAATGTATAGTAAACCAGTGGTTGTATGTACAGTAGACCAGTGGTTATAGGAATGTACAGTAGACCAGTAGTTATAGGAATGTACAGTAGACCAGTGGTTGTATGTACAGTAGATCAGTGGTTGTATGTACAGTAGATCAGTGGTTATAAGTACAGTAGACCAGTGGTTATAGGAATGTACAGTAGACCAGTGGTTGCATGTACAGTAGACCAGGGTTGTATGTACATTAGATCAGTGGATATAGGAATGTACAGTAGACCAGTGGTTATAGGGATGTACAGTAGACCAGTGGTTATAGGAATGTACAGTAGACCAGTGGCTATAGGAATGTACAGTAGACCAGTGGTTATATGTACAGTTGACCAGTGGTTATAGGAATTATACAGTAGACCAGTGCTTATAGGAATGTACAGTAGACCAGTGGTTATAGGAATGTACAGTAGACCAGTGGTTATATGTACAGTAGATCAGTGGTTATAGGAATGTACAGTAGACCAGTGGTTATATGTACAGTAGACCAGTGGTTATAGGAATGTACAGTAGACCAGTGGTTATAGGAATGTACAGTAGAGTAGTGGTTAAAGGAATGTACAGTAGACCAGTGGTTATAGGAATGTACAGTAGACCAGTGGTTATAGGAATGTACAGTAGACCAGTGGTTATATGTACAGTTTAGCGGTGGAAATAGGAATGTACAGTAGAACCAGTGGTTTAGGATAGTACAGAGACCAGTGGTATAGGAATGACGTAGAGTAGTGGGTAAAGGAATGTACCAGTAGACCAGTGGTTATAGGAATGTAAGTAGACCAGTGGTTATAGGAGATGTACAGTAGACCAGTGGTTATATGTACAGTTAGACCAGTGGTTATAGGAATTATACAGTAGACCGTGCTTATAGGAATGTAAGAGACCAGGGTTATAGGAATGTACAGTAGACCAGTGAGTTATGTACAGTGACAGTGGTTATAGGATGTACAGTAGACCAGTGGTTAAGGAATGTACAGTAGACCAGTGGTTATAGGAATGTACAGTAGGACCAGTGGTATATGTACAGTAGACCAGTGGTTATAGGAATGTACAGTAGACCAGTGGTTACAGGAATGTACAGTAGACCAGTGGTTATAGGAATGTACAGTAGAGTAGTGGTTAAAGGAATGTACAGTAGACCAGTGGTTATAGGTATGTACAGTAGACCAGTGGTTGTATGTACAGTAGACCAGTGGTTATATGTACAGTAGGCCAGTGGTTATAGGAATGTACAGTAGACCAGTGGTTATAGGAATGTACAGTAGACCAGTGGTTGTATGTACAGTAGACCAGTGGTTATGGGAATGTACAGTAGTAGACCAGTGGTTATAGGAATGTACAGTAGACCAGTGGTTATATGTACAGTAGATCGTGGTTATAGGAATGTACAGTAGATCGTGGTTATTAGGAATGTACAGTAGACAGTGGTTATAGGAATGTAAATTAGATCATGGGTATAGAATGTACAGTAGAAGTGGTTATAGGGAATGTACAGTAGACCAGTGGTTATAGGAATGTTACAGTAGTAGACCAGTGGTTATAGGTATGTACAGTTAGTAGAACCGTGGTTATATGTACAGTAGACCAGTGGTTATAGGAATGTACAGTAGACCAGTGGTAATGTACAGTAGACCAGTGGTTATAGGAAATGTACAGTAGAACCAGTGGTTATAGGAATGTACAGTAGACCAGTGGTTAGGAATGTACAGTAAGCGAGACCAGTGGTTATATGTACAGTAGAGACGTGGTTATAGGAATGTACAGTAGACCAGTGGTTATAGGTATGTACAGTAGACCAGTGGTTATATGTACAGTAGACCAGTGGTTATAGGAATGTACAGTAGACCATTGGTTATATGTACAGTAGACCAGTGGTTATAGGAATGTACAGTAGACCAGTGGTTATAGGTAGGTACAGTAGACCAGTGGTTATATGTAGGTACAGTAGACCAGTGGTTATAGGAATGTACAGTAGTATAGTATTTAAGGTTGAATAAAGACATATGTCCATCCAGTCCAACCCATCTAGCAATATCCTCATTTCCTGCCTTTCCAGTCACTCCAGCATTATCTGCTTTTTAACCCAGTGATCTCTGTAATACCTACCCGGGCACTACAAGAGTTAATGCCATCCTGTATAACATTCTAACTACATTACCCAGTGATCTCTGTAATACCTACCCAGGCGCTACAAGAGTTAAAGTTGTACATAGCTGCCTGTATTCCTACCCACAATGCCATCCTGTATAACATTCTAACTACATTACCCAGCGATCTCTGTAATACCTACCCGGGCACTACAAGAGTTAAAGATCAACATAGCCGTCTGTATTCCTACCCACAATGCCATCCTGTATAACATTCAAACTACATTACCCAGTGATCTCTGTAATGCCTACCCGGGCACTACAAGAGTTAAAGCTGTACATAGCGTCTGTATTCCTACCCACAATGCCATCCTGTATAACATTCTAACTACATTACCCAGCGATCTCTGTAACACCTACCCGGACACTACAAGAGTTAAAGTTGTACATAGCCGTCTGTATTCCTACCCACAATGCCATCCTGTATAACATTCTAACTACACTACCCAGCGATCTCTGTAACACCTACCCGGGCACTACAAGAGTTAAAGTTGTACATAGCTGCCTGTATTCCTACCCACAATGCCATCCTGTATAACATTCTAACTACAT
>JAACNH010003044.1:0-32260 GCA_019447015.1 Hymenochirus boettgeri | reverse complement strand
CCGAAGAAGTTTAGGTACGAAATTTTGAATTGGGGGTTCAACTTACACAGGGCTGTATGGCATCGGAAGGGGGGGAGCAAGAGTTGGGGGTAGGTGACTGGCAACATGGCGATGTAAGGTGTAGCGGGGCGGGGGGCGCCTGTGAGCAATTATTAAAACTATTGGGTTGGGTGTATCTAACGGATGTAAGTAATTAATTAATCAGCCCCGTACCCTACAGGCGCGTTGAGAATAATGGTGAAAGTATTGTCAGGGCCGAAGATCAGGAATAGAGAACGCGACACTGGTCAGCGATCCGTTTGATGCGAAAGTCGTGCGAATATAAGAGGAGGTCCAGAGAGGGTATTAGAAGAGTGGCATCGAGTACGATTAGAAGAAATAGATAGAACATTTAGTAAGGGGGATTGACGACACAAATTAGACGTGAGAAGCGCATATCAGAATTGCGTATGGTGGGTGAAGAGGGGGCCAACTATCTCTTAGGCCTAGTTGGATATAGGTAAAAACATGATGTGTGATGCGTGAGCCACCTATGGAAAAAAGGTCTATGTAGTGGCGTCGGGGCGCGGAAGTGCGTAAACACATAGGCATACATGAAGTGGTAATTGCGTCAGATGGGGTCCATAGTGTACAGATTGAAGGTACCTGTGTCGCGGAAAGTAATTGTCATGATAAATACAAGATAAAACGGGTGCTTGCAAACTGTGGAGCAGGCAGTTTTCTGTGGGGGGCGGCTGTAGCTAGAAATAGTAACCAGTTTGATAGAAACAGTATGTGGTAGTGTGCGGTGATACTGGTGTGCCGATTTGACATTTGATGTGTAGAAAAATTCTCGCCTTAGGTATCATTACTGACATGCTGCCCTCATAAAGTCTAGTCACATGGCGGGGGTTAATTGTTTAAAGCGGGCCCCCTCCTTCAGTATAACCCCTATATCAGCCTGAGTCTACAAGTACTGGATTTTATAGACTAGACAATTCAGCCTATACATTAACAGGCACTTGTCATAACTCTGGTATATAAATGTTGTTTATGCCTGACAAACACACAATGCATCACAAATATACAAAAACACAATGCATACAGACAAACACCCATCTATGGATGCACACACATCTATAGTACATAGTAAACTAGTAATTAAGGGTGCTTACAGACATTCTTTCCATCAAGAGTCCAACCTATTTCCCTTTTTTTTTTTTTTTTTTTTTTTTTTTTTTTTTTTTAACCCTACCTAACAGTTTATCCAGAAGGAGCAAAACCCCATCAAAAAAAGGGGAAAAAATTCCTTCCTTACTCCCAAACGGCAAATCGGAAAGTATCTGGATCAACCATATTATATGCAGTAATACCAGTAATTCTCATATTTTTTAGTTTGAAAACTTTCCGGCCTTTTTTTAAAGTTATTCATTAACTTGCCATTACCCACCTCTGCTGGACGACAGTTCCACAGTTTTCACCGTTCTCAAGATAAAGAACCCTCTCCTAACTTGAAGATGAAACTTCTTTTCTTCCCACTTAAAGGATGTCCCGCGTCCTCTGAATGACCTATTAGGAACATGCACCAGAGTTCACTGGGTATGGGGCCATTAATATATTTGTATAAGGTCATCATGTCCCCACGACACCGCCCGCTTCTTCTCCAATTAATACAAGCCCTAACCTGTTAACCTGTCCAATCTACCTGCCTTTCAAGCCCCTCCCTTCCCCGTATTAATTGATTGGCCCTTCCTGAACGCCCTCATTTCCAAGATGTCCCTTGTGTATCTGGGATTCCAAACTCACCGCTATTCAAATGTGGCCTGAACAGTGCCTGTAAAGAGGGAGAATAATATTTTTCTCTCTTGATTCCCATTCCCCTCTTTATATACAAGGACAATATCTTGCTAGCTCTAGCTGTTTTGCTACCCCAAAAAAAATGGCATTGGTTTGCGACAGCTAAGTTCTGTTTAGCTATCTAACCAAACCCCGCCCAATCTTTTTCCATTTCAGATGCCTTAACCAGAGTTATTTATGGTGTAGGTGGCACAGGGTAATTAAATCCCAAATCATCACCTTAACATTTATCAACATTGAATCTCATCTTCCATTTCTGCTGCCCATTTTCAATAACTATCTAGGTCTGCCTTGAGCACTTGCACATCATTGGAGTTGTCCACCAAAGCTCTGCATAATTTAGTTCATCAGCAAACACAGAGACCTTTGCTCTCAATCCCCCTTCTTAAAGTCATTTAATAAACAGATTAAACATAAGTCGGCCCAGTACGAAACCCTGAGGAACTCGCTTAGAACTTTAACCCACTCGATGTAGCTCCTTAACCACCACTCTCTGTTGCGGGTCAATACCATTTCGCTATCCATGAACAAGTTTTCTCAATGCAACATTCCTCAGTTTTATACATTAGTCGCCTATGTGGCACAGTTAAATCAAGGCTTTTGTCAAAATCCAAATATAACCCACATCCACACTGTGCCGGAATCTAACTCTCTACTCACTTCTTTCTACAAACGCAATTAAATTTTGTCTGGCATGAATCTATTCTCATAAATCCCATGCTGACACACATAATAAGATATCTCTGGAGACAAAGTCAAAGATATGATCCCTTAACAAAGTTTCCATCACCCTTCCCTACCACTGATGTTAGCTACAGGTCTTAGTTTACCAAGGCTTTGAACGACTACCCTTTTTTGAATATTGGTATTACCATTGGCTTTTTTTTTTTTTCCAATCCATCGGCAACATCCCAGACAAAAGCGAAGTCTGAAAAGAAGAGACAACAGTGGTCCTGGCTAAACTGAACTAATCTCTTTTAAATCCTAGGATGCAATCCATCTGGTCCTGGCGCTTTATTGATTTAACTTTGTCTAATTGATTCCGTACCAAAATTTATCCTCTGTTATCCAATGTGAAAACTCTTCATTTCCTCCTGCACATTGTTACAATCCCTACTGTAAGGATTCTCACAGTAAAAAACCGATGTAAAAAACGGTTTGCAGATACCTTTTCGGCATCTCTACAACCACCCTCAGCTCCAGTATTTAATGGTCCCACCCAACTCTCAGTCCTCATTTTTTTACCTTTTAATATAACTTAAAACATTTGGGGTTGGACTTGTGCTGTTGTGTCGGCAATCCGTATTCATTTTCTATTTTAAAGCAGTTAAAATTGCTTTCTTGCCTCTTTATTACACAACTTTGTTGAGTCCCCGTAAGCCGGTTCGTTTCTGTGCCTTCTGCTTCAAATTTTAAAAGGCCCTTTTCCCTCTTCTTTTTTTCATTTCCCTTTTTTAACCTGAGCATTAAGCCATGCAGGATTGGACCTAATTTTTTTACCTGGTTTCCTAAAGGTCCCGATTTGGAAATGTAATGTTTTAATATCCCTTTCAAAGTGGTCCACATCTGCCTCTGTTCTGTTACCTAGAAACAGGTTCCCCCCAGTCTATGAGCAGGACGATTCCTTAAAAGCCCAAAAATAAAATTAGCTTTCCTAAAGTTAAAAGTTTTTGTTAGCCAGTGTGCACTTTTAGTTTTTCTGCAAACCTATATTAAATGGACCACTATATCATGGTCACTATTCCCTAAGCTTCCACTTCCTTCATCTCCAAAATGAGCTCGGGTATTAAAGATATCACCCAATCAACACGCATTCTTTTCAGTAGGACTTCTACCATTTTCTGTGGATAGAAAAAATGGCTTCATATAGGAAATTTAAGAACTTTCTATACCTTTTGAGGTGCTGCCCGTTCCATTACTCCAATCATCCTATTTCAGGGTAGTTAAATCCCCCATAACCATAACATGCCCCCATACCAGTCAGCCTTCTCGCCAACTGCATATGGAGATTTATTTCCGCCTCTTCCCCGGCATTTGGCGGGCTTATAACACACCCACTCCAACAATTAATTTACCGACCTCTTCTTGCTTCCTGTTACCCAGTTCCACCCATAGTGTGTTATGCCGAATCGTTGTTCTCCTTCTCTCCCCCCTCTCTATGTCCATCTTTAAATTTGGTTTCATTATCCGTTTAACCAACATACATACTCTCCTCCTCCGTTCTTAGTATACGGCGTTCATGTCTAAATAAGGAGTACCCTTCAATATTTACTTTCTCGTGGTGAATCATTAAGCCATGATTCTGCTTATATCCATTACATCATAGCCTACTTCATCCTTTAACGCTATTATTTAAGTTCGCCGGTTTTTTCAGCCAGATCCTTGCATTTGTAAACATACATTTTAGATTATAATTGATTTCTTCCATACATGGTTCGTTACATGCCGTCCTTATCCTCTATCGCTCCACCCCTCTCTTATCCTCTCCTCCCTCCGTTTGTGTTTAGCCCCCAGACACTCCCTAACTTCTCTTCTACCCCTGTGTAGTTAACGTTTCCCCTCCCCCCCCATACCCTAGTTTAAAACTCCTCCTCCCAACCCCTAGCACTCTTCTCCCCCCCAAGTCAAACAGTTGCACCATACACCATTGAGTGCAATCCGTCACTACTAAAGAGCACTGTAGGCCCAACGAAAAGTCAGCCATTCTCTAAAAACCCCAAACATACCACTGCAGCAGTGGACATATACATATGCATGCAGCAGACAAACCATACACACATGTGAAAAGAATACAGTAAATCCACATGCAGGCCGACTGATACATTCAATTCTGTAATAAATAAAAAAATTATTATCTATCTGTCTATATTTTTTATAATATTACTATTTTTTTTTTTAGCTTAAAGTCCGATGAATTGGTCGAGAAGCATTAGCTGTAGAGGAGGTAAGTTAGGTTACCACAAATTAAAACAAAAAATATGAATTGTTGTTGTCCAGGTCACAATGAGGTAAATCGGATTGCAGAAGTAAGGTCCGTTGGTAACTTTAATTCCAACACAACTTCACTACCCAGTGTTGTCTCCAGGACAACAGAGACACTCTTGGGCATTCTTCTATTGCCACTGTCCAGAGGGTTGGATTTTCAGGTAAGTCAAGATGACGTCTGAGGAGACTTCAAAAGATGTCATACACAGAGCTGGCTTTCCTTTAGCCCGAGCAACAGCATGGGGGGGAAAGTCAGGAGTGGGAGGGCGGGCACTCCTGCACAGAGATATTAAGCTGGGTACACCACATACGGTAAAGCCCGATAACCGTCGCGCGACTCCCCGACCAGTTATCCGGGCTTTATCGGTACTGTGTGCCACCTCGTTTCGAACGAGCTCACGGCTCTGCCTACGATATGTGGCTAAAACGCCCCCGTTTGGAATGACCAAAAATGTCCATCGGCCGGTTAGACTCCATATAGAGGAGTCTCCGGAGGGAGCGAGGGAAACACACAGTCCTGAGCTTTCACCTCTCATGATGAGAACGCTCGGATGTGTGTAGGCAGATTTTTGAAAGATGACAGACGGATCATGCAGATCCATGTCGTCATCTTTCCAATGATGCTGTAGTGTGTGTACCCAGCTTAAGTCTATCCAAAAATATAGAGCCACAGAAAAGGTGAAGACCGGGAGCAAGTAGCAAAATGTTTTATGTGTATAATGTCTCAAGGTGTTTTTTCCACTATAGATCCCTTTATAATTAGAATTAAATTGTAAATTTAGTGATTTATTAATTCTACTACATTTTTGTATTCACAAAGTTAAAAGAAACTAAACATAAACAAAATACATTAGAATCCATTACAAAAATCCTTTTTATTAAAGTGGATAAGGTAATTTGAATACCATTAACCATGCCAACAGGCTTCTACTATTTTTCCATGCATCTCTACAACCAAACATTTTTAAATCTTTTCACCCACAACCAACTTTTTATAGCTAGTTATGTTTATTAAACATACTTTTCAGTAATTGTAACCTTTATTGTTTTAGCCTCCAGCTGAGAGGAATGCGATTTATCTTGACCAGCCCTTGAGCAAGTTTAGTAAAAAAACAAGATATATATTATAACAAACAATTGAATCAATCAAGGTAATTTCCATTATTGCAAAATGTTATGGCCTATTTCTATTGTGTTGTTAACTTTAAAAATAATAATAATTTCCCGTTCTTTCCTTTTCTTCTATAAATATCAAAAGCTTATGATTCATCTACACCTCCACCCTCCAATCAGTTCAAACCCTTGATGATTTCGACCTCCCAATCAGTATAAACCCTTATGATCTCCTCCCAATGCAGTATGTATCAAACCCGTATGTTCGACCGACTCCCAATCAGCATTACAAACCTTATGATTTACCTCCCAATCAGTTACAAACCTATGATTCTACTCTACCTCAATTAGTATGTATTAACCCTTATGATTACCTCCCAATCAGATTCAAACCCGTATGATTCTACATCCCAATCAGTATCAAACCCTTATGATTCTACTGTCCCAATATAAAAAATTTCACAAGTTTCACAGTTTAAAACTGTTTTGTAGTTCCAGATCAAGGAAGCAGAAACTTTAATCTCACCTGTCGAGGACGTAAGTAAACTATAAGATATTTATATTACAGAAAATAAAATAGACTTTTTTTACAAGACAAAGGCATTTTGCGTAGACCACCACATGTTACTAATTAATCCAGAATTGGAAAACATTTTAATTATTATATAACTGTTAGTCCTGACAAGTTAAAAAAAAAATAGTGTAATGTTCCTTAGTCTTGAAATATTTACATAGTATACCAATTTAGGGCATTGGTTGTTGAAAACAAAAATCAGCTAAGCTAAAAGCTGGACTACACACTGCAAACTCACCTACCCTGACCTTCCATGACAGTTCTTCTGACATTACGTGATTCCATAAAAATTTCCCATCCCAATCTTTTTTGCGATTGCAAAGCAAATTTGCCAGGTGGGCCCATATATATAGTATATGTAGTTTTTTCTATTAGGTACCTTAAGACTACATGATTATATCTCGATATATCACAGAAGTGGTCCTCAGGGGCTAAACCATTAATTGGACATGTTCAACACCCTTCCCTCCCCTACCAGAAGCAAAAATAGCACTCTTGACAGATGTGTCCAACGGTGTATTTAACTCAGGACTCAGCAGACTGCAAGGCATCAGTGGCTAACCATGAGGCCACAGTGCTTGCCCGTATCTTTTAAATTTACAACGTACAACACACTTTTTGTCTTTAATTGTATGACTTTTATCCATCATGTATTTAGTAATTTCACTCACTGTAAATTGTTTTTGTAGTCTTCCATTTCAAGGAGCAGGAATTTTCTCTCAGCTGGGTTCGGAAATAAGTAGAACACATATACACATACCAACAGTGCATTGCAGACGTACAATATACATGCAGATAGGAACATAAACACATACAGCACACAGACACATGCATACAGACAAACAACATACAAATGGATTCACACACATCATACACATGCATGTAGATGGACATACCACATGCCTGCAGCAGACAAACACATACACACACTGTAAAAGACTACAGTATTAACACACCGCAGGCAGACATACACAATGCATGCAGACTGATATCACAACAATCTGTAATAAATAAAACAATTTTATTCATCTACTCTTTCTTATATTTTAATTAATAATATTATACTACTCTTTTTTTTAGCCTAAAGTCGATGAAATTGGTCCAGAGCATTACTGTAGAGTGAAGTCAAGTAGGTTACACACAAATAAAACAAAAAAATGATTTGTTGGTAGTCACAATGAGGGAAATCGTTGCAGTGTAAATGCTCGTGTACTTTACGTCCACACGCACTTTACTACCAGGTATGTCTCCGGACAACAGAGAGCACTTTGCATTCGTAATTGGCCACTGTCCGAGGCGGTGGAGTTTAATTAGTCAGTATGACGTCTGATTGAGGATGACGTCACGATCTCATACACATGAGCGGCTTGTCCTTTCAGCCAGCTACAGGCATGGGGGAATTATCAGAGAGGGGAGGGGGGCACTCTGCACAGAAATAAGCTGGTTACCACAGTAACGGAAGCCTGCGATACGTTGGATCCGACAGTATCGGCTGGCTTTATCCGGTACTGTGTGTCACCTTTAGTTTTGTTCGAACGAGCTCACGGCTTCCTAACAATCAGGTCAGGCGGCAAAACGCCCTATTTGAAAAGCTACAAAAAATGTCCTCTGCCGCGTTAGACTCCATTGAGAGGTCTTGCCGTCTGGGCCGAGGGAAACCACAGTCCTGAGCTTCCGCCTATTGATGAGAACGCTCACGGATGGGTACAGATCTTGAAGGATGACAGACAGGATCATGCAGATCCTGTCTGTCATCTGTTCAATGATCTGTAGTGTGTGTACCAGCTTTCAGTCATCTCAAAAATAGATCCACAGAAAAGGGGTGAAGAGACAGGAAGCAAGTGCAAATGTATTTATGTGTATATGTCTCAAGGTTTTTTTTCACTTAGAGATGCCCTTTATAAAGAGAATTAAATTTTAAAATTTAGTTTGGCATTTCTTAATTCTACAATTTTTTGATTCACAAAGGAAAGAAAACTAAACATAAAACTAAAATACATTAGAATTTCCATTAAAAATCCTTTGTTTATTAGTGTTATTTAATTTGAATAACATTAACCCTTTCCTCCAACATTCTACGTATTTTCCAATCACCTTCTCTACAACAAACATTTAAATCTTTTCACCACAACCAAGTTTTTATCAGATGTTTCATTTAACTTACTTTTCATAATGGTAACCTTTATTTTTTTAGCCTCCCGCTGAGGAATGCGGATTTATCTGGACAGCCGTTGGAGCAAGTTAGTAAAAAACAAGATATATATTGTAAATCAAACAATTGAAACCAATTAAGAAAGAATTGTCCATATGCAAAATGTTAGGGCCTATTTCTATGGTGTTGGTTAACTAAATAATAATCATACTTTCCAGTTCTTTTCTTTTCTATAAATATCAAAATCTTATGATTATACCTCCCAATCAGTATCAAACCCTTAGATTCTACATCCCCCAATCCAGGTCAAACCCTTATGATTCTACCTCCCATCAGTATCAAACCCTATGATTCTCACATCCCATCAGTATCAAACCCTTATCGATTCTACCCCCTCAAGTATTGTATCAACCCTTATGTTCTACCTCCCATCAGTATCAAACCCTTATGATTCTACCCTCCATCAGTATCACACCTTATGATTCGAACTCCATCGTATGTATCAAACCCCTTATGATTCTAACCTCCCAATCAGTATCAAACCCTTATGATTCTACCTCCCAAATCAGTATCACAACCCTTATGATTCTACCTTCCTCCCAATAATAAAATCATTTCACAGAATGTTTACACCTTTAAACTTGTTTTTTTTGTAGAGTTCCAATCAAGGAGAAGGACAGAAAACTTTTAATCTCACCCTGTCGAGGAAGTAAGTAACATAAGATATTTATATTACAAGAAAAATAAAATAGACTTTTTACAATGACAGGATGTTGCATAGGACCACCACATAATTACTATTATCCAGAATGGAAAACATTTTTAATAGTAATCGTTATCCTGACAAGGTTAACAAAAAAAGATGTAATTCTAGTCTTGAAATAATTTACATACGTATACTTTAGGGCATTGGTTGTGAAAAAAGTCAGCTAAGCTAAAGCTGACCATTACACCTGCAAACTCACCCACTACATATCATGACATTCTTCTGGACATTCACTGATGTCTAAAAATTTCCATCCCTATCTTTTTGCGATTGCAAAGCAAATTTTGCCAGGTGGGCCATATATATTAGTATATGAGTTATATCTTTAGTACCTTAAGACTACACTATTATTCCCAGATATATCACAGCAAGGTGCTCCTCACTAACCATAATTGGTAAATGTTCACACCCTCCCTTTCCCTCCCAGAAGCAAAATAGACACTCCTTGCAGATGTGTCCAACGGTGTATTTAACTCAGGACCTCAGCGGCAAGGCATCAGTGCTAACCACTGACCCCGTGCTCCCGTATCTTAAAATTTACAAACAAGTGGGACACTGCCTTTGTCTTTAATTGTATACATTTTACTCATCCACATGTATTAGTTGTTTCACCATGGTAAATTGTTTTGTAGCTTCCAGTTCAGGAGCAGACCTTTCTCTCCGCTTCCGAGAAGTAATAACAATAATACACCACACATGCATGCAAATCGTACACATATAACTGCAGATAGAACATAAACACAACAGCACAACAAGCTACATGACAACAACATACACATGCAGGACCAACATAATGCACATGCTTAGTGACATTACATCACATGCATGTAGTGCGACAATAACAATACCTGCACACAACTACCAGTAAAAAGACATACAGTATACACATGCAGGCAGACATACAACAATGCATGCAGACTGAGCCACACACTCGGTAAAATAAAACATGTGATTATCTACTTATCTGCTATTTTTATTATAAATATTATAACTATTTTTTTTTTTAGCTAAAGTCGATGGAATGGTCCAAAAGGCATGAGCTGAGAGGACGTAAGTAGAGTTACCAAAATAAAACAAAAAAAATGATTTGTTGGTAGTCTACACAATGAAGGAAATCAGAGTGTGTAAGTAAATGTCCGTTAACTTTACTTCAACATCGCCACTTTACTACAGGTTTTCCAGGACAACAGAGAATTGCATTCTATTGGCCACTGTCCAGAGGGGTGTAGTTTCAATTGGTCAAGATGAAGTCTGATTGAGGAGCTTCAAAGACTCATACAATGAGCGCGCTTTCCTTTCAGCCAGCTAACAGGCTGGGGGGGAATAGTCAGAGAGGGGAGGGGCCTCCGCTCACAGAGGATATTAACTGGGTACACACAGTAACGGTAAAGCCTCTGATACCGTTGATCGCACAGTTCGGGGCTTTATTGGTATGTGTGCACCTTAGTTTTTTCGAACGAGCTAACCTGCCTAACACAATCAAGGTCGCCCAAACCCCCATTTGAAAAAAGACCAACACATGTCCACGGCCGGCTTAGACCGCATATAGAGGAGTCTCACGCGGCCGAGGGAAACACACAGTCCCGGCTTCTCCCTATGCTGAGAACCGCTCGGGACGGTGTGTATGCAGATTCTTGAAAAGATGTACAGACAGGATCATGCAGATCCTGTCTGTCATCTTTCATGATATGTAGTGTGTGTAAACCCACTTAAGTCAATCTCTCAAAAATAGAGCCACAGAAAAAGGTGAGAGACAGGGAGGCAAGGTAGCAAATGTGATTTATGTTTATAATGTCTCAGGGGTTGTTTTTTCAGCTAGATTCCCTTTATATATAGAATTAAATTTTTAAATTTAGTTGCATTTCTTAATTCCTACAATTTTTTGATTCAAAAGTAAAAGAAACTAAACATAAAACGGAAAATACAGGTTAGAAGTGCCAATCACACCATCCCTTATTAGTGAGAAGTTTAAGGTGAATAACATTAACCATTTCCCACAGTTCTAACTATAGGGTGCCCAGTCATGCTCTAACAACCAAACATTTTGTAATCTTGTCACCACAAACCAAAGCTTTAGTCAGATGGGTTCATTAACCTTAACTTTTTCATATTGTAACCTTTATTTTTTTAGCCTCCAGCGAGGAATGCGATTTATTACTGGACCAAGCCGTGGGAGCAGTTAGTAAAAAACAAGATATATATTTAAATCAAACAATTGAAATCCATTAAGAATTTCCATTATGCGCAAATGTTTATGGCCTATTCTATTATGTTGTTAACTTAAATAATAATAATCATGTTCCAGTTCTTTTCTTTCTTTCTTCTAAATATCAAAGCTTATGATTCTCACCTCCCAATCGAAACCTATGTCTACATCAAACAACCTTATGATCTACCTCCAACAGTATCAATCCTTATGATTCTACTCCCAAATCAGTATCAAACCATTATGTTTACTCCCAATCAGTATCAACCCTATGATTTGGTACCTCCCAATCAGTGATATCAAACCTCTGAGATTCTAACCTCCCATCAGTATGGATCAAACCCTTATGATTCTACCTCCCAATCATGATCCAACCCTTATGATTCCTACCCATCCAACGACATGGATCCCCAAAGTACAACCTTATGAGGATTCTCCGCCCAAGTCAGGATGGTATCAAACCCTTCTGAGTGCGACCTCCAATCATATCAAACCCTTATCTATCTACCTCCCAATCGTATCAAACACGCTAGATCTACCCCCCAAAGATAAAATAATTTCACAGATGTTTCACAGTTAACTTGTTTTTGTAGCTTTCCAGTCAAGGAGCAGAAAACTTTATCTCACCTGTCGAGGAAGTAAGTAAGTAAGAGGAATATAACTAAATATTTAATATACAGAAAAATAAAATAGACCTTTTTTACAATGACCAGGATTTTCGTAGACCCACCACATGTTGTTAACTATTTAACTCCAGAATGTGGAAAACATTTTTAATATTAATCGTTTATCTGACAGTTAAAAAAAATAGATGTAATTCTTAGTGTTGAAATAATTACATAACGGATACATTAGGGCATTGGTTGTTGAAAATGAAAAAGTCACTAAGCTAAAGCTGACCATACACTGCAAACATCACCCCACTGATTTTCCCCATGACATTCTTCTGACATTCACATGATGTCCATAAAATTTCCTCCCCAATCTTTTTTGTGATTGCAAAAGCAAAATTTGCAGGTGGGCCATATATATAGATATTATTCAATATCTATTGTACTCTTAAGACTACATCTATACTCCCCAGATATATCACAGAAGTTGTCCTCATAACAACCATAATTGGTACATGTTCACCCAACCCTCCCTTCCCTAACATACCAGAAGCAAAAATAGACACTCCTTGCACGAGTGTCCAACGTGGTATTTAAATCCGGACCGCCAGCGCTGCAAGGATCAGTGCTAACCAATGAGCCACCGGTGCTGGCCTCGTTATCTGTAAATTTACAATACAGTACCAACACTTTTTGTCTTTAATTGTATACATTTTATTCATCACATGCTTAGTCTAGTTTCACCATGTTAAACATGTTTGTAGCTTCCACCAGTTCAGGAGCAGGAAACTTTTCCTCAGTGCCTATTGTCGAGAAAGTAAGTAAAATATAACACTACACACATGCATGCAGAGTCACATTATACATGCAGATAGACATAAACAACATACAGCACACAACACATCATACCGACAAACCACACCTACACATGATGCACTACACATACATACCCTCAATGTAGATGGACATTACAACACATGCATGCAGCAGACAAAACACATACACACATGTAAAAAGTACATACAGATACACACTGCATGCGGGATACAACACATCTCTGCAGACTGATACACACAATCTGTAATACATAACAACAATTTATTCATCATATCTATCTTTTATATTTTATTATAATATATAACTATTTTTTTTTGTAGCTTAAAGTCGAGTTGAGATGAAATTTGTCAGAAGCATTAGCTTATGTAGAAGGACGTAAGTAGAGGTTTACACAAAAATAAAACAAAAAATATTGTTGGTAGTCACAAATGAGGGAAATCATTATTGCAGTAGTAAATGTCCGTGTAACTTACTTCAACACGCACCTGTACTACTACCAGTGTCTCCGGACAACCAGAGACACTTTGCATTCTATTGGGCCACTGTCCAGGGGGTGGAGTTTTTCAATTAGGTCAAAATGAACGTCTGATTGAGGACTTCAAAGATCTCATACACAGAGCGGCTTTCCTTTCAGCCAGTAACAGTCATGGGGGAATAGTCAGAGAGGGGAGGGGGTCAACTCCTGCACAGAGTATAAGCTGGGTACCACACGTAACGGTAAAGACCTCGATACCTTGGATCCGACAGTATACGGGCTTTTCGGTACTGTTGTGCACTTATTTTTCGAACGAGCTCCCGGCCGCTACGATCAGGTCCAGCCAAACGCCCATTTGAAAAATCGACAAAAAATGTCCATCGGCACGCGTAGACCTATAGAGGAAGTCTGCCGCGGCCGAGGGAAACACACAGTCCTGCGCTTTCCCTATGATGAGAAACTAAGGACTGTGTGTTTGCAGATCGTTGAAAGATGACGACAGGATCATGCAGAACCTGTTGTCATATTTCAATGATCTGTAGTGTGGTGTACCAGCTTAATAGTCTATCTCAAAAATAGATCCAAAGAAAAAGGTTGAGAGACAGGGAGCAAGTAGCAATGTATTTATGTGTATAATGTCTAAGGTGTTTTTTTCACTATAGATGCCGCTTTATAATATGAATTAAATTTAAATTTAGTTTGCATTTCTTATTCTACAATTTTTTGATTCACAAGTTGAAAGAACTAAACAAAAACTAAACATCATGAATTTCCAATTTACAAATCCTTTTTTATGAGTGTTAATTTTAATTTGATAACATTAACCATTTCACATTTACTATTTTTCCCATATGCTTACACCAAAACATTTTAATCTTTTTCAAACCACAACCAAGCTTTTTATCAGATGTTTACTAAAACATTACTTTTTTCAAATTGTAAACCTTTATTTTTTTAGCCTCCAGCTGAGGATCGCGATTTATCTGGACCAGTCCTTGAGTCAGTTACGTAAAAAACAGAAGATATATATTTAAATCAAACAATTGAAATCCATTAAGAATTGTCCATTATGCAAAATGTTATTGGCCTATTTCTATTGTTGTAACTTAAAATAATATAATAATTTTCAGTTTCTGTTTCTTTTTCTATAACATATCCAAAAGCTTATGATTCTACTCCTCCAATTCAGTATCAAATAGAATCACACATCAGATCACCTTAGATTCTACCTCCCATCAGTTCAAACCCTTATGATTCTACCTCCCATCAGTCAAACCTCTATATTCACCTCCACACTCAGATGTCAAACCCTTATGATTCTAACTCCCAATCAGTATTACAAACCCTTCTGATTCTACCTACCATCATATAACCCTTAGTTGAACCTCCCAATCAAAACCCTTATGATTCTCCCTCCCAAGTTAAACTAATGTTCACAGAATGTTTTACAGTTTATAAATTGTTTTGTAGCTTCCAGATCAAGGAGAGAGAATAAACTTTAATGCTCACCTGTCGAGGAAAGTGGAAATAAAACTATAATGATATTTATATTTACAGAAAAATTAAATAGACTTTTTTACAATGACAAGGATTTGGCCGAGACCACCACATGGTTACTTTAAATCCAGAATTGGAAACATTTTAAGTATGTAAAATCGTTATCACTGACAAGTTAAAAAAAAATAGATGTAATTTTAGTCTTGAAATAATTTACATACCGTATACTTTAGGGCATTGGTTTGATGACAAAGTCAGCTAAGCTAAAGCTGACGCATACACTGCAAAACTCACCCACTGACATTCCCAGCATTCTTCTGACATTCACGTGATGTCATATAACAATTTCCCATCCCAATCTTTTTTGCGATTGCAAAGCAATTTGCCATGTGGGCCATATATATTAGTATATGTATTTTCATCTATTAGTACCTTAAGACTACTGATTATATCTCCCAGATTATACAAGTGTACCTCACTAAACCATCATTGGTTACCTGTTCTCACCCCTCCCTTCCCTCCAGAAGCAAAAATAGACACTCCTTGAGATGGTACCAACGTTTGTGTTGTTGTTTAACTCAGGACACAGCGCGCAAGGCATCAGTGCTAACCATGATCACCGTGCTGGGCCCGTATCTTTAAATTACAATACAGTACACACTTTTTGTCTTTAATGTATACATTTTTCATCACATGTATTAGTATTTGTCATCATCATCGTAAAACTTGTTTGTAGCTTTCCATTCAAGGCAGAACTTTCTCTCACATTGTCGAGAAGATAAGTAAAACAATATACACATACACACATGCATGCGACGTAACCACATGAACATGCAGTAGCAAAAAACACATACACACACAGACACATGCATACAGACAAACAACAACATACACCATGGATGCACACACATACATAACCCATGCATGTAGATGGACATACACACATGCATGCGCAAGACAAACACATACCACACTGTAAAAAGACATACAGTATACACATGCAGGCAAGACATCACACAAATGCATGTCGACCTGAATCACACAATCTGTATCTAATAAATAAACAATTTATTCATCTATCTTTCTATATTTTATCTATAATAGTATAACTATTTTGTGTTTTAGCCTTAAGTCGATGAAATTGGTCCCAGAAGCATTAGCTGTAGAGGACGGAAGTAAGTTACACAAAATAAAACAACAAAATGATTTTGTTGTGTATGCCACATGAGGGAAAATCAATTGCAGTAGTAAAATGTCGTGTAACTTTATTCACACGCACTTTCTACAGGTGTCTTCCAGGACAACAGAGACACTGCATTCATTGGCACTGTCCCAGAGTGGGTGGAGTTGTCAATGAGGTCACAGATGACGCTGATTAGGAGACTTCAAAATCTCATACACAGAGCGCTTCCTTTTCGCCAGCTAACAGGCATGGGGGAATAGTCAGAGAGGGGAGGGGGCACTCCTGCAACCAGAGATATTCAAGCTTGGGTACACACAGTAACGGTAAGCCTCCGATCCGTTGGATCGACAGTATAGGGGCTTTTCGGTAACTGTGGTGCACATTCGTTTTTCGAACGAGCTCAACGGTGCTTAACGATAGGTGGCTAAACGCCCGTTTGGAAAAGACCAAAATGTCACGTGGCTCGCGTTAGACTCCATATAGAGAGTCCTGCAGCGGCCGAGGGAAACACACAGTCCTGATCTTTCTCCTTCTCCATAATGATAACGCTCGGGACTGTGTGTATGAGATCTTTGAAAGATGCACGAAGGATCATGCAGATCCTTCTATCATCTTTCAATGATCTGTAGTGTGTGTAACCCAATTAATCTATCGTCAAAAATAGAGCCCGAAAAAGGTGAGAGACACGGGAGCATTAGCAATTAATTATGTGTATAATGTCTCAAGGTGTTTTTTCACTATAGATGGCCCTTTGAATAATAGAATTAAATTTAAAATTTCTTTGCATTTCTTAATTCACTAATGTTTTTGATTCACAAAGTTAAAAGAAACTACACTAAAACTAAATACATTAGAATTTCCAATCACAACACCTTTTTATTTTAGTTAATTTATTTGAATAACATATACCATTTCCAACTGTCTACTATTTTTCCATCGCTCTACAACCAACCATTTTTATCTTTCACCACAACCACAAGCTTTATCAGATGTTTACTTCATTAAACATTACTTTCATAATTGTAACCTTTATGTTAGCCTCCAGTCTGAGGATGCGGTTTATCTGGACCATCAGCCGTTGTGAGCAAGTTAGTAAAAAACAAATATATATTTAAATCAAACAATTGAATCCAATTAAGATTTCCATTTGCAAATTATGGCCTATTTATCATTATGTTGTTAACTTAAATAAATATACTAATTTCCAGTTCTTTTCTTTTTCTATAACACTTATGATCACTCCCGTTCAAACCAGCTTATGATCTCCCCAATCCGTCAACCAGATCACCCATTCGTCATCAATACGCTCCTTCCCTGATCTAACTATGCCTTCCAATCAGTATCAAACCCTTTGATTCCTACCTCCCAATATGTATTTTACAACCCCTTGAGTTGCTCCCTCATCAATTTAACCTTCATGTTCTGCACCCCGTCCTACTTGGAAACTAGATTAGTCGATATTTGTTCTCTATCATAGGTTAAACTTGTCATGGGTTGGTCCCGTCTGTGAGAATAAGGTAGCAGAACTTCCTCACTTATTCGCTCATTCCTTGATAGGACGTAGTCACTCCTCATATGATATTTATATTAAGAAAACATAATCAAATACGACTTTTTTACTATAGACTAAGGATTTTGATAGATCCACCGCACCTCGAATTTCTATTAAATTCACAGATTGGAAACACATTTTTCATCATATCAATTGTTCTATCCTTGCACCCCCTCGACACTTAAAAAAAAAGATTGATATGTTCTTAGTTTGTAAATAATTTACATATTATACACATTTACCGGCATAGGTTGTTGAAACAATGTCAGCTACCCTAAAAAAAGGGGCTTGGGGGGGACCCATACACTGCAACTCACCCACTGACATTCCCATGACATCTTCTGCACATTCACAGCGATGTCCATAAAAAATATCCATCCCACATCTTTTCTGTGTGATTGCCAAGCACCCACCATGGGCCAGGTGGCCTATTTATAGCTATATGTATTGTTTGCCTCCATAGCTCTGATTTATCTTAAGAGTCCTAACAGTTTTGTTTCATGATTATGCCTCCGATTATCCACGGACACCGCCTTCATCTTTCATGTCATATTAACCAGATATTATGGTACGTGTTTTACACCCTCCCTTTCCTCCAAGACCATAATGCTGAGACTTTGCCAGTGAATCATTCGCCAGGCAGGCATAAGTTGGGTGGATATAATTTGGGAGGATTTTAAACACAACTGTTGTCTGAATTTCTATGGATGCTGTTTTAGACTTTAGTTTGGACAAAAGGAAACGGATAGCAAAATAGGTTCTGAAATAATTTTCTTTGGCTTTTACACAATGATCTTGATATTTACATACAGTACAACACTTTTTGTGTTTAATTGTATACATATTACATCACATGTATTAGTATGTTTAAATCCGTGTTTAAACTTGTTTTGTAGCTTCCAGCTCAAGGAGCGAAACTTTATCCACTGTCGAGATGAAAGGTAATACAATTGACACTTTATATTACAGAAAGATATAAAATAGACTTTTTAACAACTATTGCCAAACGATTTTTCATGACCCACCGCATGTTACTATTAAATCCAGGATTGGAAAACATTTTTAATTTAATGTTACATCTGACAAGTTAAAATCTATTTTAAAACTATGTTAATATGCTCCTATTTCTTATCTTGAACTTCGATTTTATTTACATATACATTTATGTATTTATTGTTGATAAACGGCAGCTACCCTAAAGGGGCCGTAAGTACGAACTTACCCACTGACTATCCTATTACTTTCTTCAACAACACCACATGTCATAAAAAAAACACCGCGCCCCACTTTTTTTCTCTCAGCTTTCGAGAAGTAAAGTAAGTAAACAATAAGACATTATATTACAGTGTTAATAAAAGAAAGTTAAAAACTGTGGTTGTTTGAGATAATGGCAGCTACCCTAAATCTGGCCATAACACACAACTCACCAACTTATATTCCCATGACATCTCATGACATTCAGTGATTCATATAAAAATATCTGTCCCAATCTTTTTGCGATTGCCAAAGCAAATGGGCCCGGGTGGCCATCGATATATTAGTACTTGGTATTTCATATCTATTGTACCTTAAGAGTACATGATTATATCTACCAGCATATATCACCAGAAATGTTCTCACTAAACAGTAATTGGTCTGTGTAACAAGCCCCCTGAGACCCCTCTTTTCCGTATACTCACCCACTCATTCAGCGCCTCCAGACATATGGAATTTTTCCCTTCATTCTTTAAGCGGAGCCCATGTAGGCCCATACTAAAAGCCCTCGCTGACACTCTTGTTTTATTCAATTATTACCGCACCGGTCTCTCTCTGTACCGATAGGCTCTCTAAATGTTCCTAGCACATAAAGTCTTTTTCCGTATCGCGAATACCTTCATGCTCATAACCATAGTGGATCCTTTGCAATCTGGATTCCGTCCTGTGCATTCCACGAGACGATCTGGTACGGTTGTGAATGATCTGCAGTGCAAAGGCCATGGTCACTTTTCTACACTTCTCCTCCTTACCTCATCCTCTGATTTCGACACAGACGATCATTCCCTCTTATGCGTTTACTTCTTCTTTGGGTATCGGATGAAGTGGCATCCTGGTTTCTATTCCTATCTCTCTGACAGAACTGCTCTGTATCTTATGCTAGCAATTACCCCCCCCCCTTCTTCTCCGGTTCCTCTTGGCTGTGGGGGTCGCGCAGGGGTCTGTCCCTTGGACCCTTTGTTCTCCCTCTACACTATTATTTCCTTGGGATGGAGTGTTATTACCTCTTCTTGGCTTCAATCAATTAGCATTATATCAGACCGATACACAATCTACTTGTCCACCCTACGCTATCCGACATCCATCACGCGTCTCCGACTGCCTCCTGCCCATCTCCTCCTAGATGTAACGTACCTCCTCAAATAAATCTTCTAAAACTGAACTGATCCGATCTTTCCCCTCTCTGTTGAGAATACCCCCATTTCTTCCCTATCCAATCCGCCATGCAGCCTTGGGGTAATTTTGCTCCTTTCTCCTCCTTTTTTAACCACATAACTATGTTGCAAAAACCTGAACGCTTCTTCTTTTCTTCAATCATGAGCAAAAATCCGCAGAATTCCTTTCTCTCCCGACCACCGCAATGCTTATGCAGGCTTCATCCTATCGCGTCTGGACTATTGACTCTACTTCTGGTTACTTCTGTTCCCACCTGCTTTCCACCTCTCTCCCTTCAGTCTGTACTAACTCTGCACACTCATGTTCGCTCTTAATAAACACGAATCCCAAATCTCCTCTTATAGGACAACAACTGGCTCCCCGTTTAAACGTCTATTACATACAAAATCCTTCCTCCTAACATTAAAATCATTTGCTCTGCTGCTCCTCCTTATATTTCCTCTCAAGCTCTTCGTCCTATATGTTTCCGGCTGACCTCATGCTCATCGCAAACAACCGTCCCTCTGTACAGACCCCCCACTCGGACTGCTTCCGTCTCTCACCTTAAACATTTTTGTCTCGTCGCTCCATCCTCGTGGAATTTTATTACCCTCTATGTAGTCAAGAACCCCTTCCCCCCCTAAACATGAGCAGGTTTAAATCTAGCCTTACATACTACCTATTGTAACCAGCACAGTAATCTGGCTTGTTTTTAGGGTGCCTTTTGGGTTGATACGAATTGTTTTATTTGCAATGTATTACGTCTCCTCACTTTTTTTTTTGTCTTTTAATAAAGAGCATCTTTATATTTACAATACAGTACACACAACTTTGTGTTTAATTGTATACATATAATATCACATTTAATAGTATGTTTTCACCGTGATCAACTTGTTTTGTAGCTCCAGCTCAAACAGCAGAAACTTTTATCCCAGCTGTCAGAGGAGTAATAAAAACAATCCTATGACATTTATATTACAGAAAAATAAAATAGACTTTTTAAAGCATGGCAACGATTTTTTACTAGACCAGAGCATGTTACGATTAAATCCAGGATTGGAAACATTTTAATATCAATTGTTATCCTGCACAAGTTTAAAAAATCTATTTTAACTCACTTCAATATGTCCTATTTCTATATCTTGAAATCATTTTAATACATATACATGTTAGGTTTGGTTGTTGAGAAACGGCAGCTACCCCAAAGCTGGCCATACATAATAAGTAACAACTTAACCCACTGAATTCCTGTGACTTTCTTCTCCAACATTTCCACGTCATGTATAAAAAAACCCGCCAATCTTTTTTGCACATTGCCCAAGTAAGGCAGAGGGCCATTTTTATATATAAGTACTATGTTTCATCATGCAAACTTATTTTTAGCCTCAAAGCTGAATCTCATTCTCAGCTCTTAAACACTCATGTAGAAAACAAAATAGATTTAAACAGTAGACAAAACAAATAAATACCAAATTTTACTTTGTAAACATTAAAGGGACATTATACATACCATTCACTACCGCTCAGACTCATTGTATAAGATAAACCATTTTACCCAGGGTGAGGACACATGAAACCGCTAGGAAACAAAATCCCCGCCGCCGGGATTAACAACCCTTTAGCAGACGGTGTTTCGCAGCAACCTTGTTGCAGAGCGTGCCCTTTCTATTGGCCTCGTCGCCCGCTGGGGAGGAGGGGGCGGAAGCCTTACAAGAGCAGCGTGGCTGCAACACACTGCTGAAGGGTTTGTGAATACGGGGTGAGGACCTAGCGGTTCAGGTCTCACCCTGGGTTAAAAGTTACTACATGAAGATCTGGAGACAGTAGGGAAGGTAAGTATAATTGTCCTTTAAGCTTAAATGAAAGCTTTCCCGTTATGTAAGGAAAAAAGTTAAGGGCCGTTTCGTATAGCAATGTTTTAATGTAATTTTCACTGCCAAACTAAAATTTAACTTAATAAGCTACACACCCCCCTCAAACCTAACCCTGTAGGTTTACAAATGCTCCCGACTTCATAAGTATATTTAACCAGACACCCAATCCCTCGCTTCACTTCTGATGCTATGTGATGCTTTTTACATGTGCATTTAGCAGCAACAGACAGATGCACTAGTAACAAGCTCGCAGTGATTGGCCATCTGATATAAAAAACCGATAAATAATCTGTTACTGTAATTATTGATTTTTTAATAAAATGTATCTTTTTTCTTTTTTTAAAGAAATCACCACTGTCATGAAATCATTGCTTGCCACCATGAAGTAAGCAAAGAAGACATTAACAAATTTTAAAAAAAATAGTTTTGTTTTAACTAACGTTAAATTAACTAATACATTTTTAAATTTGTACTACTATTCTCAATTATTTTTATTTCTTTTTTTGGCAGTTGGTCCGATAATTTATGATTATTTTTTTTTATCTACATCTTAGAATCTTGCTGGATATTTTCAGAACCTTAGAAGCTATTGAATTGGTGGTCTTTGGCTGTGGTTTATAAGTAAGCGATTCCTATGAACAATAAGGTTTATATTTAGTTTCATGCTGATGATACGATATTGAATAGTTTCAATCTTCACTTGATTTCACTATGTATAATATTGATGTATTTGGATAATATATTATATAAATGATTATTAAGACATTTGATGTCTTTAGAGGTTTTCAACCGTAATTAAATCATCATTTAAATTCATAACGAATTTGTAGATGTTTTATAAAATCCTCTTAAAATTTCTCTATGTTTTAGGACGACAACAAGGCCAAGAAACAGACATCAGCCGTAAAGTTACAACTCCAAAGAGAAGAGGTAACTTGTTATATCTGTGATATCTTATTTGGGAAAGCAGAGGTTCACTACCTAAAAATGTTATGAGTTTCTGTTATCTGGGAACACTTTTATTATCGTTGTAAATTGTACATATAATAGCTTTATGTAACTTTATAATTAAAACAGGGCACCAACTACAAAGTACTGGAGGGGAGGCACAAATCTTATTACCGATTTAACCATAAAAACATTGTCCATTGCTAGGCCTTCAATTCGAACCTCACGCAACCTTCATTGCCCAGGAACTGACTTATGGGTAAGTATATAATATTTTGTTTGTTACTATAGTGTGGATTTAGTGGACATTATACAATGGAAGTATAAATCTATTGATCTAGATTTTGTGGAAATAGAATTTAAGAATACATGTATCCCCATAAATAATCTAATACTTTCTGTTCCCCCAACAACCTCTGAGGGGGATAGATAGCCTTTAAGAGAAGATAAGCTTGGACCTTATATCACTTCGTGCTGGAGTGTTGAGTAATGGTTTCTTAGGTTGGCAAGATTAATAACAGCCTTTGTTTAAGTTTAAAGCCAAACCCAACACTCACACACACATTTTTTTTTTTGTAAATAGACGGAAATGAATGTTTTCATAGGCACTGAATACTAAAATTAGTCATATAATATTTCTAATTAAATACAATTTGCCCCTATGTTTAGTGTTATATGGATATGTGGAATGGAGGAGCTTAACTGATCTGTATTGACACCATGGTGGAAACACTGGCTACCAGAAAGGATGATTAGATACACTCACCATGAAGTATTGAGGTTACATTAAGGTTTACCAGCTGTGTTTATATGATGTGACTCCACACACCTGATAAAATTATAAAAAAAAAATGGTTTCCTGGTTAAATCTATATGGCAAAGCAGTTTTTCAAAACTGACTCTATCCAAACATGTTTCAAAATTTAAAACATCATTATAAATAAATATTTTTAAAAACTCAGGCTCTAGGCAGAAATGCTTTTGCAAAAAAAAGTGACTTGGCTTTATTTCCCTTAGAAACCACGTGCATGTTTTGAGTCAAGACCCTTTTCAACTTGAAAGAGGTCCTAACGTTAAACATGCTGTGGGTCTAAAGGATAAGCCTAGCCCTTGTTTTTAGCATTCTGCCTGGAGCCTGAGTTTTTTTTTCAAAAATTATTTATAATGATGATTTACATATAAAGCACATTTGGGTATGGATAAAACTCTGATTAACTCGAGAACTGTTTATTCTATCAATTACTTTCATATATGGGACAGAGATTCTGATATGTTAATGATTAAATAGCTCATAGTAAAAACATGAAATAGACATTTTTAGGATTACAGTGTATACTTTTTTTGACTACTACAATGAGTATAGAAACTTAAATGTTTTATTTAAACTATTCAGGGTCTCCTTTTTCTGCATGAAAAACATATACTCCATCGGACTGAAATCAGACCACATTGCTTGGACAAAGGAGGGAGGAAAGTTAAGATTAAGTGAGTGAAACTTTGTATATCATTTTACAGGTACGATAAACCTAAGACTGTATATATAACGGAAATAATTATTTTGGCCCAATTTCTGCCTGGCTCAAGAAGTGACTGGCCCTATCATGTCCCAAGATTATAGTAGGGTAGCAGCCTGACACCCTGGGCCACTACATGTGCCTCTAGTCGATTCCTGGTGGTGCTGGTCACTTGAACGTTCTGCCAAGTAAGGTAAGTTGAGATAATGATGACCGCACACATCCAATCAGTTGAAAAAGGGTCCTTAACCCCCATTTTGTAAAGGTGAAACAACCAAAATAACATTTCGGGGGCCTAAGCCCACCTTCATCAGAGCTCGGTAACAGGTGCAATACACAGATTTATAAAAAACATAACCAACCACCCCCATTCAGGCCCCGCCTGTCCAGTGGTGGGGAGTCCAATGGATTCAGTGACCCCAATGCATGTGACACACATAAAAAGGCTGATGTTTATTGGTATGTTTTCACCTTTAATAAGGGGTTAAGACCCTTTTTACTATGATGTGGATGTGTGGCGGTCATCATATCTCAACTGGCCCTATACATGGCAAATTTACAATATCATGTTTATATATAGTATTAGGTATAATTTATATATGGTAGTGGTCACAGTAATAGTTATTTGTTCAGCACTCTATTTCCATTCAGACTACAGTATTATATTTTTATATTTTATTTTAGTTGTTTGAGCTGTCAATATATTTAAAATTATATATATGGGCAACTAGTTAACAATATTTAATATTGACCTTATTATTTAGATATTTATATTACTTTCAGCACGGCCTATTTATGTTTCAAAAACCAACCTTTTCCATTAACTGTATCACTTTCAGTTGACTTTGGTTGGCGGTTTCGTTAAAATGGGCCAGAGATCTACCATCGGACTTAGCTGGAACACCTCAGTTGGCAGCTCCAGAGATCATAGGAGCTAATTTGCTTAATAAAGGATATGACACAAGAGTAAGAATTTTAAGTAAAATAAATTCTCAAATTACTATAATTATTTTATTGACTTGACTAGTTCCTGAGTCTGCAAAATAGATAATGGTTTAGTCTGTAACTCTTCTATAGGATATTTAATAATTTGTATGATTAAAATAACTTTTATGGTCACCTATTTTATTTATTATTTTCAGTGTGGATTAGGTCATTAGGACTAGTAAGCCCTTGAAATGGCCCAAGGAAAACCACCACGTCAGTTTAAAATGTACTCATTCTAGCGTGTGTTGCTATGTAACAATAATAAGACGTTAAAATTACCAACAATCAGATATATTTTTCCGTTTGTATAATTCATGTACAAATAGTCACCAATTTGGAGTTATAGCAATCTTAAAAAGCAAGCTTGCCTGATACTAACCATTATTTAACGCCCGTATCAACTAAATTAGTTATTTACCACTCTGGACAAACCCAATTGAGAGATGTTATAGGTAACTGAAAAACAAGAACATCTAGATACATTGCCCCTTTATTGTAGCTGTCCATACTTTTATTTTTTTTTTTTATTAAACTGATTAAATTCAGAAAACTAAATCACTTAACATTTTAGTTTAGTAATTGAAATCGAAGCAAGGTTTTTAATAGTGACACCAAATATAAGGGATTAGTTCTACTACTTTGACATGACTATTGTACTATCAGTACAAAGTAAGCAGGACAAGAATTGTTGCTACGGACTATACTTTCTTAAAAAGATACACTGGAAAACTTACTGTAACATTATATGTTATTTAATGGTAAACTGTTTAATGTATAATGATAAAAACGTTATCACCCTCTAAAAACTTAAAAACAGTAATACTCACATAGCCATAAACTGCTGTTCTAACTGCGACCCCCTCTCCCACTGTGCCCAGGGGAACTTTTTTGTATGCTCAGTGAGGATTGTTTTGCAGTGCTAAAAAAGTGAGAGAGATCACAGTAAAATCTCTTTTTTAACAGCAACTGATGGGTTGTGAGTATTAGGCTAGCTGTTTAAAGCTTGGGGAGATACAACCATTGTTATATTAAGGGTGTACATTGCCTTTTACATTGCCAACAGAATTTTAAATGATAAATTACACTGTTGACTGTAACACCAGACCTAACTCCTAGATCAATATATAGCCAGAATATCCTATAAAAATTGTTTAGTACTTTACAAACCCTTTAGATTTAATGATTGATTATCCTAAATGTATTGTTTTAAAAATTTTAAGACATACACAGGAATCCTGCAGCAGTGAGGAACATGTCTTCAAGGGGAACCACCAAGATAACATCTAATTCTGTAAGCAAATGTTGCTGTATTTTGCACTTACTTTTCCTACATAGTTGTAATATATATGATAGATTTCAAAAATATTGATGGCTACTATTGTAACTCCTTGTCATAGTGAGATCTGATCTTATAATTCTATAACAAACTGGCGACAATCAGCAATAAGGTTTTTCTTTTAAAGAATAAATATTTTGTTTTCACATCATTTTTTATTCTTTGGGCTGGACACAACACAATACATTATATAAAGTCTTTACATGACATTTCTATTGTATTTAATGATTGTGTATAGGTCTACAACATTCTCTGATGTTGTTCTCAAGCATGTTTGACTAAAGCCCAAGGAAAGACCCACATCAAAACAAACTAAGAGAGAACACAAATCCATAGAGGAATATTAGAACACCATTCTACTGGTTCAACAGGCATTCTAATTTTTTGGACATGGCCAACATACTTACAAGGTAAGTAACAGAAATATATTAATTAGATTCATGTGTATCCAAGTTGGCCTTGTTCAAAATGCTTTATCTAATTTACAAGTATAAGGAGACTTATCCTGAATGCCACTTAGGCCTATTTATCCAGGCACCTCAGTTTGGTGTGTAAATTTTTGTTTGATATTATCATCCCTCCATATTCATATGTGCAATATGGCCATTTCAAGTGTGGGTTTAAATTACTCAAATAGGTGTTGTAGTAATAAGATTTAACCCACTGAGCCGAGCCCACAATGCTGCTCACTTGTGTATGTGATATTTATCAAGCATACTGAAAAACTGTGTATTTGGATAACATAGATTGCTCTTATTCCCTCTCAGATCTCAGTCTTATATCACGAATACACCACAAATAGCATCCTTCACAAAGAGAAGTAAGGTAGCACGAAGTCAGGTTCGTTTTACGGTTAGATTATAAGAAGGTAAACTGCAAAAAATTACAGCTTTGCTCTTTAAAGGGTCTCGACTGGCACCTTGACAGCATTGCTGAACCACGATGTTGTCTCAGCTGATCACTATCACTGCTGTCCAGTCTCGCCTCTTTTGCTTGCTTCCGAGCATAGAAAAGGGCACGGAGCACAAGAGAATGGCAGTGAGGGACATGAGGCTTGGTGTAACTATTTATCAGGGGGGCCGATTTAAACTAGTGACGGTATATGGTTTTGGGGGGTGATCTGCTGGAGGTTACATTTTTTGTGTGGAAGGGTGGACTGCCCTTAATTAGCAAACTAATTAGCTTGTTTCCTTTTTAGTCAAAAACTAAAGTGGTCTTTGAAACCATAGTTTTCTCATATAATCATGAAAAGAAATGGCGAGAGCTGCAGAGGAATGAAAATAATGCCCAAGGATAAGAAAAAAACATCCCAAGAAGGAAACATTATCTGAAGAGAATATAACATAAATTGTTTAAAAAGGCAAAAACAATTAAAATCGTTCTTTAACATATATCCTAGTACTGTTTTATTTCTTTGTGTAAGCAGGAGGTTTTGCCGATTAAAAGGGGAATACTACTGAAAACTTTTACTTTGTCTGTGTGTTAATCATATAAAAGCAAGCTCTTACTCTGAGTGATGTGTGTTGCTGCATTCATTAAAAACATACTTGCTTTGCTCAGGTCAGTATCTCCCCTCATTGTTAAGCTGACTCCATTTTTCAATCGACCGACTATCTGTAAAGTCAAACATTTCATTAAGATGGGAAGATCGAACACCAAGGCAATGAGGAGTAACATCAGTAAATCAGTGTTTCTCCCCCTTATCAGGTAACCTTACCAAGTACTTAAAACCATGGTAAATTAAGGTTGATAAGAACACGTCAATATAGTCCACTTACACCCCTCCTCCTTAAACCCTAACGTTTATCCGAGGAAGGCCAAAAAAACAGCTAAAAGGGGGGATATTTATTTATAAACAACCCTACTGTTCTCCTGCTGTCAATTTCCAGATTGTTACAGTAGAAGTGTTTACAGAACACTTGAGTAACATCTGAAGCTAACGAAGTTTTATGATATCTAAAAAAATAAGTGGACAAAGGAACAACAAAGTAATGGTGGTTGGAAAGAAAATTGTAGTTTAAAATTGTGGAATTGGAGATTCCACCACCCACCCACCTCTAAATCTAACCCTTACCCTTCTCACCACCTTAATCCTGAGATCCTTAATAGTAACCTTTCTTATAATGCTGATTTCATAGGCACAGAATTCCGTAGTGTTCACCACCTCTGGTAGCTCAATGACACCCATTTCCAAGAGCAAATAATTATGCTTTTTTCATCTTTATAGCAAACTTAAAGTGTCTTTGGAAACCTAGTTCTCATTGATCTGAATTTCCTCTTGTTCATGAAAGAAGGGCATGAGGGAACTGCAGAGGAATGGAAAAAATGTCCGAGAGGGAGAAGAAAGTATCACGTATCCCAGAAGGAAACATATTATCAAACCTGCTCTTCTCCCGTTCCTATACACAACATTCTGAGCAGATGAGAGGTTGACACGGGAATGTTGAGCTCATGGAGATTAGACCCAGGCTTCGAGAGTACAAAAGTGGGAGTCAGTGTGGGACACAGACTGCAGAGGAATGGAAAATAATGCCCCAAGAGAAAGAAAAAAACAGTACCCAAGAAGGAAAAATTATACGACCGAGATATAACATAAATTGTTTAAAAAGCAAAAACAATATAAAATCTTTCCTAACATATAATCCTATCCCTGTTTTATTTCTTTGTGTAACAGGAGTGTTTTTGCAGACTAAAAGGGGAATACCTGAAAATTTTACTTTGTCTGTGTTAATATATATAAAAGCAGCTCTACTCTGAGGTGTGTGTGTTGCTGCATTCATTAAACACAAGTACTTTGCTTTGCTCAGGCTCAGTATCTCATCATTGTTTAATGGACTCCCTTTTTTATATGACCTGACATCTTTAAAGTCAACTTTTTCAGTAGATGGAAGACGAACACAAGGCAATTGAGGAAGTAAACATCATAACATCAGGTTTACTCCCCCATTCATCAGGTACCTACCAAGTAATTCAACATGGTAATTGAGAGGTGAATAAAGACATACGTCAATATAGTCCTACATTTACACCCTCCTCCTTACCCCTAACTGTTGATTCAAGAAGCTCAAAAAAAACGCTAACAGCTAGGGGGATATTTAATAATATATAACAAACCCTCCTGTATCTCTCTGTCAACTTTCCCAGATTGTTACAGTAGAAGTGTTTACAGAACACTTGAGTAACATGCTGAAAGCTAAGAGTTTTAGAATATCTATAAAAAATAGGGACAGAACAAAAAAGTAAGTGGTGGTTGTAAAGAATTTGTTTAAATTGTGGAATATGGAAGCATTCCACCACCCCCACTTAAGATCGTAACTTACCCGCTTTCCACCCTAATCCTGAGATCCTAATAAGTAACCTCCTTATCATGCCTGATTTCCATCGGCACAGATTCCTTAGTGTTCACCACCTCTGTTAGCGAATGACCCATTTCAGAGATCCACATCAATGTTAAGGCACCGTAACATTGATAACTAAAAATTATTCCTCACTATAGAACAGAGTGGTGGACTGTTACTTATTGACAGCTGGTAGGATGTGGATGTTCACCATCTGGTCTGGCTTGGAGATGGCTGCAACCCCAGAAGTGAAGCCAGCACAAATGGGCAGAGATCAGATGTATTTTAGTACAAAAACCCATTCTGGGGTTTTGGGGGTGGGGATTAATAAGTATGATGTTAGTGATGGCATTGGACATCATTTGTAAAGTTATTCTCCCCCCATCAGACTACAATTTTCTATAGCGTACAGTAACCCAGTCCCACCCCCCACCACTATGTTGTTTTTATTCAATAGCTCCATAAACAGACATACCAGTTTCATTCCCATGGCGCTCTGCTTCTGGTTCATTTGCCGAAGCTCACAAATGGGGCCAGGCCAACAGTGATTGGGCTGAGAATCAGGCATGTCTTTGATTGGCTAGAATCAGGCCAGTTTGTGATTGGCTGAGGAATTCAGGCATGTTTGTGATTGGCTGAGGTCGCCATCACAGATGTGGCTGCCAGCTTGCAGAGGAGTGACGAGTGAAACAGTGGCGGTCGAGTACCGCACAGATAAAAGTGATAAGAGGCGCACATCATTAAAGTTAATCCCACCCTGGCTATATTAATTTAAATCCAAGTTTTATGAAACACATATGTCATGGACAAAAACAGTTTACGCTTTCAAACAGTAGGGCCCCTGTTTCTTACTAAAAGACAAATATAGGTCATTACAGTCAGTAAGTCGTTTTTCTGGGGCTTGTTTTAAAAAACCAATGCAGCAGTGGTGTGGGATGGGGTACCCTATGCTATAAAAAAAAGAGGCAGCCGTAAGGACTTTATTTGTTTTGCCCTAAAACAGAACGGTTGTATGCAATGTCACCTGGCTCATCAATAAACTGCGGGTAACAACAGCTATTCAAAGTCTCAGGAACTTCACATATAGGTGTGTACGACATCTTGTATAGAAATACTTTCGTGCATATAGACATTAATACTGATGGGGTCAGGGGCATGGCACATAAGTGCCATGCAACAAGGCTATGTTGACTCATTGGGCTGTCAGTTTTGTTGGCAACAAATTGAAGCCTTCTTATACAGAATCTATTCTCACATGTAGTTAATGCACCATAAACAGAAGAAGTAACAATTAAAGGTTGGTTTTGGGGAGAAAAAAACTTTCACATTAGGATTTTAAAAATTAAGTTGAGTTTCTCCTTTAAATATCCAGAACCATATTATAAACTCAGGGCCCGAGGATTACATCCCAGGAGCCTGTGGACACAAAGAGCCTGGCATCCTTAGCCCACCCATAAACACGACCCCACCCTAAACCACACCCACTTTCTCTCTTTGGGGGGAAGAAATAGACTATAAAGGGGTTGGATTGGTGGAGAGATTGACCAGCCACCCCTATAACCTCAGGGCACCTAGGCATGTGCCCTATGTGACTCTAATTGGTATCGTCCCTATTCTAATACTGTTCAAAGGAGAACAATTATAAGTTGCAGTGAGGGGTGGAATGGAGTAACTAGTAACATTTATTAGAGGTTAAATATAATACATTTGTCCATTCTAGTTCCAGAGTTGTCAGATAATCCTCGCCTCCAGCAGGAGGGGGTGGGTGGTAGGGAAGAGATTTAGCAGACCAGAAGGTGGGTAGGGCAGTTACGGGTTTAAGAAAGGGGGAAAACTAATGCCAGTAGTCAGGGTTCTGGTGAGGTGGCTCATTAATTACAATTAATAAGGGCGATAACACTGTTTACTACCACATGGTATTCTACGATTGAACGCTCGTTAATAAGCTGTACATTTACGCCCACTAGCATGCATTACCGATAAAAGGCATGGTATCAAAAAGATTTAAACTATATGTCCTTCCCACCCATATTGACCTAATCTAATACATCTTCTCTTTCAGATCAG
>JAACNH010003043.1:0-32264 GCA_019447015.1 Hymenochirus boettgeri | reverse complement strand
TTTAGTTGTCCTTTAAATCATTATCATCATTAATTTAGCTTGAAAGAGACAAATTCCTGTTGTTGTTTCTTCTTCTACTACATCTTTTGAGCTACAGACGCCAAATTCAGTACAGACATGCAAAACACACAGAAGTGTGCTATTACCTAGCTAAGGAATCATGAAAGCATTACCGCATTATTGGTTATTGGTGATCAAAAAAGATAGTTTAACAGTTTATTCCATGCTGTCAAAATGATCAACGTTTTGGGAAATAAATTCCATTTCTTAGGTTGATATTATCTCTATTACACGTTTTTAAAGGGATATCGCCTCCCCTGAAGGAAGTGACATTAAACTATCAATTTTTTATATATACATATTTTGTATTAAGGTTACATACATATTCATTATACAGTACTTGAGCTGGCCATATAGTTCCTAAATTTATAAGAATAAGTATAGATCAAATGGCATGGGCAGATGAGAGCTTAAATTACATATTTTGAATCACAAGAAAAAGTACCTGTCAAATCCGGTATAAAATAACCGGAGGAATAGCAGCTCTGGGTGAATGAGGCCCAGTGTCATTTATTGAAAGATGTAATTGCTGTGTAGTGCGCTGTCTGATTTAATAATGCTATAGTGCTTCTTGTTAAATAGGCAAAACTTTAGGAAGATGTAATACCTTTTAATGATTTGCCCAGGGACTTTTGGGAACCGATGCAGCCATTAAAATCTAATAAATTGACAGTGCTTTAAAACTTTCTCTTAACCTATGAATGTTATTTTCCATTTGTACACTAGGGGATAGCCCAACACAACATTAAATGTCCTTGTGTCTTTGAAGCTTAATTCTACATATTCTGCATTAATTAAAATATTGCGGCATCCTTCCTGATTCTAAAGCACCACCCATAATATTCTTCAGAAAGACCCTAAACACTACTGGTAAAACAATTAACTAAAAAGCAAGAATCTTGTGTCAGACAAAAACATTAAGGGGGAACTGTGGTCTTTATTAAAAAGGGACACTTCTATCTAAAATGACTCCAGGATCATGCTTCCAGCTACAGTCTATCCTGCTAGCGCTGTAACATCACCCGCACTTGGGGATTTTTTTCTGACTCTTGACTATATGTTAAAATACCCAAAGATTTTGACAAAGTAGGTACTGCTGCAAACACCGCTCATATACAATCTTCCCAGTGTTTAAAGGAGAACTAAACAAAAATGTGAAAAATCCTAATATGAAAGCATTTCCCCCCAGAACACCTATACATTGTAAAATTCTTCTCTAGTAAGTTGCATTTAGTGCATGTAAGTACCGGTAATAGATTCTGTAACTTAGAAGGCTTTCATGTTTTCGCCAGTACAACTCACAGCCCATGTTGTCTTCAAGGCTTCAAGGACCCACGTCCCTGGGCCCCAGTTTTCACTGTCATTATACATAGATGCCTCCATGCCAATATGGAAGTCCCTGATAACACTTTGAATGTTCCAATCCACAGACTTTAATTTGTTTCTATTATGCTCCTAGCAATAGATAATGATTCCTGATGTAGAAGTGTTCCACATAGTATGTCTGTTGGGTTATGGGTAAAAGCTCTGCTTTTAGCAAGACAGAGTACATTAGGTTTCAAGTTAAATTTCTCAGACTTTTAATTTTTACTGAAATGTTAATATTCTGTTTCTTACATCCATGCTAGCTAAGAAATACATTGCAAAGTGTGTTTTCTTTTTTTGTATGAAAAGCAAAGGATTCTATATGATATATATGATCTCTAGGCTGTTAAATCATTGACTATCAGCTTCTAGGAAGCAAGGTTATAACTTCCATATTAAAGGGGAACTGTGGTCTCCAAACAAGTTGAGTCTAAATGAAAGTTTCCTACCTTTACAACGAGCCATCAACCACCTCTCTACGTGCTCCACTGCCCAAGAAATAAAGAAATGACTGACCCGAAAGTTAATGGGTGGGAGGCAGGAATGTGACATTCCTAAGGCTTCTCCTGCACAGTGCCACCAGCAAGCACAGCCTCAGACTCCCTCAGTGTGTGAGGGAGACAGGAAGTCCCTCCTCCTCTCTGCTGTTTGAAGGACCTGCAGCTGCAGAGAAGGTAAGGGAATCTACAGCCCTTCTTTCTCACTATGTGAAAACAGCCTTTTCAGGCAGAGTTCTCACTCTACCTGAAAAGGCTGTTTCCACAGAGTTTTCGGGGGGGGGGGGGGGGGGTGTCAGAGTGGCCAACAGCACCTGTGAGTGGGTGGGGCTTAGGCACCCGTGAGCGGGTGGGGCTTAGGTTATGCTGCTGCCATATCACACACAAAAATGTTAATATCTTCAAAACTATGCAATATAAACAATGGAAATAAATTGCAAAAACTCTCAGGAGAGCAATTCCTATCAATTTACCTAAAGTCATTTTTGGACCACAGTTCCTCTTTAAGAAGGAGCATATGAAGTATACTGCATACACTTAGCAGTGTTTTACCCAACCAAGGTAAATTATGGGAGCTGACCCCTAGTACCCACCAGTTAGTTTCATAACTCACCCAGCAGCCAGAGCAAAAGGAGAGAAGAGACACAGCTTCTTGTATGTTTGTGAATATGGTCTGTCTATTGGGCCAATTTTCCATGGAGACTTTAGTAATATTTTAGATCCATTCCATCAAATTCAAAGAATCAATTGATCACATCATTATTATTTATTTTTTATAAAATAAATTATCCAGCCTTAGACAATCAATGAACATTATTTTATATCTCAGGAAGTTTTTTTGGATCTAGGTCTAGAAGTGGGGCAAGTCTGGGGCAACCAACCAACCAACCAGGTTGCATGTGGCCCCCGGGCTTTACATTGCTTAGGTCTGTACTTGGGGTTATTTTATGTTTTCTAGTTTAAAAGACAGCATAATCCACATCCAATTGCATAACTTTCTTTGAAGATAATGACAGGAAACTGACTACAACCCTGGAATTATTAGTATATTAATATATACAATATTGTAATCATGCTAACCTTCACATTTCAAGGTATAATACATCACCATATATGATATATCATAATATCACTTAAAGAGCACCTATACCATCTAAATAATTTTTTGATATAATGTAGGGCATCCCTTCCCACCCCTAACCAATATGTTAGATTGTTAAAAAAAAGAACCCGAATTTTACTTACAGCCCCTCGCTCCAGCGGCGCTCTAATCCGGCTCCCTGCTTGCAGAAACTAGCAAACGGGGCTGGACTGGCAGCCAGGGCTGTGATTGGCTGGGACGCAGCCAATCACAGACGTGGCTGCCGTCAATGGAGAGCGCTGCGAAAGTGAAGGGCTGTAAGTAGAGTTTGGATTCTTTTTTTTTTATCAATCTAACATAGCTGTTGGGAGTGGGAAGGGATGCCCTAAATTGTATCAAAAATGTTTTATGCTAGGTGAAGGGCAGCCTTTGAGGGCTCAGGAGGGAAGGGGGGGGAAAGGGCTCCCCTGCGCATGCCACTGCCCTTTTCAAAGTACAAGAAGGAGGCAGAAACGTTTCCCACAGGAAGATGGCTCCTACTCTTCAGTTTCCTGGACTTTAGGCAAGCATTACTGGAGAACCATAAGGAGCAGAGATGTAAGGTAAGGTTTTTTTAAACTGCATAGTGGGGCCAGTAGTGGGTTAAATTTTAGTTAGAGGGGTGGACATGTCCTTTAATAAATAAAAAGAGAAGATAGATAAAGACACTTATATATACATATAAAACAGTTTTTGAATATTGTGTGGGAACATTTTAATGCATATTCCTAGTATTATTTAATAAATTGTCTACCCACAATTAGTGGTGAACGGGAAATTAAGAGTAATATTATTATCAGATGATTTGGAAATAATCACTCTAATAATGGTGTCTTTTTAAACTAGCACATGCATATCCTGAGCAAATCAGCTAGTTATTTAATATGCATGAATATGCCTTAGAGATTAATGGCGTCACTAGAACCATCTTTGTCGCTGCTGTATTACCACACACTACAAATTTACATCCCCAACGTTCAAGCGATGTTCTGAAAATAAATCATTTTACAATCAATATTATGACTGTATTATGACCCTACTGCTTCCAGCTGTAAGTATACTATAGCGTGCATGCAATAACGTGCTATAGTTTAATTACAGCAGGAAGCAGTCATTACCTGTCAGAGAGCTTCACACAAAGCAAGTTACAATTTGCTAGTACTTGGAATTATTTTATGTTATCAAGTTTAAAAGACAGCATAATTCACATCCAATTGCATAATCCACATCCAATTGCATAACTTTCTTCGAAGATAATGACAGGAAACTGACTACAACCCTGAAATTATTAGTATGTTAATGTATCCAATATTGTCATCATGCAAAAATTCACATTCCAAAGTATAATACATTAAAGTATATGATATATCATCCTATCACATAATAAATAAAAGGACAAACAAATGGATAGATAGATACACACACAAATAATACATTTGGATATTGTGTGTGAACATTTTAATGCATACTCCTAGTATTATTTAATACATGAGTCTACTACAATTATAGGTGAACAGGAAATTAAGAGTAATATAACTGCCAGATGATTTGGAAATAATCACTGTAATAATGGTGTCTTTTTAAACTTGCATATGCATATCCTGAGCTAATCAGCTAGTCATCATTTATTATGCATGAATATGCCTTAGAGATTAATGACGTCACTAGAAATACAAACCATTTTTGTCACTGCTGTATTACTGAACATTCTGCAAATAATAATATATTGCATTAGCCAGTGAGTTTGCTAAAGGATATGTACAGTGTAAATCAAAGTTCAGTCCATTGCAAAGCTGTTCCTTTAAATCACACACTATGTTACTCTTAGTTTTCTAAGCCATTGGCTTAGAATAATAATGCTGGCTCCTATCCCTCACCAGTAATCTCGTTCAATACACTTCTACTGCGAGACTTGCTGGAGGTGAATCTCATTCGGTCAGATACTCAGGACTACCCTGCTAACTGTATATTACACTTAAAGTTAAATAAAGACTGGAACAGGAATTAGATTAGCAGATTTTGCCTCTATGTATATCAGGGGTGTCAAACTCAATCACTTAAGGAGCCAAAATCAAAGTGGTGGGCCAATTTTTTTTTTTAAGATACTTGGAAAATGGAACTCTTTCACAAGACCCAACTCCCTGCTGGGTGTTGGCAGTTACAGGGTATGAAGCACTGTTTCGGACTGAGACCTCTGCCTATGGCGTGACCATGTGCTAGTGTAGAACGCCCACCTTACTCTTCTGGCGTGGTAATGGAATGGCCAACTCCAATGGAAGGAGCACCTCCCTCCCCAGTACCAGACTAGATACTCAATCAGCTGTTACAGCAGTGACTGCATCCAATCCTTACTAGTTACGCAACTACTTGGAACTGCACAAATGTATAACAGCGTAGTACATTTTGGATGTTGTACAGTCCCTAAGGGCCACAAACAACGGGCAGAAGGGCCTTAAATTTCACACCTGTGATGTTTATAATGCAATGCTGTTTAAAGAGCTAACACTGTGGCAAATGAATATTAGTGGCATTGAGCAGCAGTCTTCTATCAATGTGTGACTATATATGTGGTAAATCTTTTGAAATGTAAACTTCCTTACAGACTTTAAATAAAGTGCTTTTCTTTTCTGTGTCATTTTTGATTGCAAGCATAAATTGTATGTGGCATCTGAATTGTGTTTTCTGAAGGGCATTGTTTTTAGAGATTAGAGATGGCCGAACTTTAGAGAGTTTTAGAGATGGCCGAACTTCGAAAGTTCGGTCCGTTTTCGAACTTTTGAACTATATGGAAAGTTCGAAAACGGACCCATTAAAGTCAATGGGAGTCAAATAGTTTGAAAAGTTCTAATGAAATACAATTAAAATATCAATGGTAACTTAATGTAAACGGCTGAGAGACCTGGGAAATGATCTGGGGAACATGTTCAAATATCAAGGACATTCGAAAAATCTATTTTACTCTTACTTGCGCTATTTTCGAGCTCTCGCGTTCAAACATTCGATGCTCGCGCCTAGGTATCACGGACATTTTACACGCGGATTTGATGCTCGCGTATAGGTTTTAATGGACACTTTATTCGCGGGCTCGATGCTCACGCCTAGGTATAATAGGCATTTTACTCGCATATTAGATTTCCTCGAACGGTCGAACATTTCGATAATTATCGAAAGTCCAGAAAATATTGAAAATCCGGGTCCGGGATAGTTAGAAAAGTCCGAATTCGTTCGAACTCGAATAGTTCGGCTCAAACTTGGGTTCGAGCTCGAGTCATCTCTAGTGTCAATATTTCATTTTGGTGGATTGCCATACTTTTAAATGTAGGGGTTATTGTTGTGCAACATAGTCTGAATTAAGAAGATATTGCAAAATGTACAAATTTTTTTGTACATTTAGTAAATAAATTAGTGTGAGAAGATGTTGTTCTTCATTTTTAAAGGGGTATTTGATAAGATACACTTTAAAGTTAAAGGGGAAGTTGATATGATACGCTTTTAGGTTAAAGGGGATGTTGATATGATACTCTAAAGTTAAAGTTGATATGATACCCTTTAATGTATATCATATCAACTTCCCCTTTAATGCGTTTCACACCAACTTTCCCTTTAATGTGTATCACATCAACTTCCCCTTTACATTTGGACATTTTGCAATATCCCCTTACTAGTTACTATATTGTACAACAATAACCCCTATATTTAAAGCTACTGCAATCCAATTATTAATAATTGACACGATTGACAAGATTGCAGAGTCTTCCAGTTCAACAAGCACTGGGTTGAAATTGATCACAAATCAATACACATTAAAAGTGTACATATAGCTATCCAATAGAGACATTGTATTAGTGAATTTGTTGCTGAGTTTCCAACAGTGAATTCGGAGTAGTGCGTGAGTTACAACTGGTCTGTTTTCAAGTGTGGGTGTATACGGTACACCAGGAACAAGTGTTGTGAGTACGTTACGTGAACGGCTCTGGAATGGGAAACAAGGGTTCACATTCCAAGATTCAGAAAGAGTCTGAATCTGAGGTCCCAGGGAAAACAGCAGTTGAATGGATGGAAGAGACTCACTGGATTAGGGCTACAGAACCACTGAAGGATCTCAGCAAGAATGTGTATTGTTGAATGTTTTTATGGTGGACAGTATAGGTACACTAAGCAGGGAAGATTAACTGTCAGCTGGCCTGACGATAGTATTTTAGACGATAATCCTGATTATGATTGGAAATGGTTACACAGGGTTCATATGCATTAGTGAGAATTATAACACAAAAAGTGTAAAGAAGTGACTCCATTATATCAGTTTTTGGTAAAGAAGTGCCAGTAAGAAAAAAACCCCACAAAAACAGTTAATTGAAGCACAAGTAGAAAAGGTACAAGAGTAAGAATGTTAGAAAAAGAACATGAAAGGATAGCAAGAATCAATTTCAAATAGCAAAATTAGTAAATGAAATAAGAAACTGCACTTTCAGATATCCTACACTAAGAGATTTGGTTATATGATGGAAATAGGAACGGGATCGAACAAATGCAGAAACACATCTATTGTTGTAAAGAAATGAAAGCATTAAGGGTGGAGCGAAATATTAATAGTGATATTGCCTTGCACAAAGGGTTCAAGCATGGGTAAAAGCTCAATCCAAGGGAGCAGCTGCTAAATACGTTTGCTATAACGTGTAACCTGTTATCTCACAGAGTCCTTTGTACAACCTAATACCTCAAACATCTGCTGGAATAACAAAGGTATATCGTCCACTACCAAGTGTCGTTTACCTTTCTATGTATTATGATTCTGTTTTTTCTCCTGCTGGTGTTAAAAGTTCAGGTAACAGTATTTCCTATAACGATACAGCAGGTATGAGAACAGTGGGAATTACGTTTTAAGCTTTATATTTAATGGTATCAGCCCTGGTCTCAGACTGGTCAATTGGTGAGAATAAATTAAATACTTTATTTTAAAAGAATGGTTATCTGGGAAATTAAGTAATACTTGGACTTCAATATTTAACTTTAAAAAAAAAAAAAAAGGAACCAGGTAAAGAGAAAAAAGATCAGTTTCAGTTCAGAAGAAGTTTTCGAAAGGGTAAAAATAAATATATATGTATGTATTAATGGGATGTAGATCAGAAGGTTGTAAAATGGAAGAGAGTGTAATGGTATTAATCTTAAATTTGACAATCCTATGGTTCACAAGGTAATGGGTGTGTAAGATGAAAATCTGGAAGAAAACCAACAGGTAAAAAAAAAAAAAATGGGTTCAAAAAGAAATTAAAGAACTGATCAATAGTTGAATGATTTCAGTATCACAAAATAGGGCACATTGCAAGGTATTGCCTGGCAGATAAGTATCCATCTATAGCGCACACAACAGACAGAATGTTATTTATAGGGAGGGTCAACCTGTGTCCGGTTATGCTGTGAAAGATCAACTTCTAATTCTAATACAGAAGATGTTGTTAAATTGTGATTGCAGGAATATCCACTTGATAAGGTTGAATGTATAGTGGACACTGGTGGCGAAGAATGTTTTAAGGTTAAAAGGAAGTCCCTGAAAAATTAATGAATGATGGAGAAGCTATGGGTATAGGTTTGCATGGTACACAGAAACAAAATAAAGTAAACCTATTACAATTCAAGTAGGCAATGGATTGGAACTATGGTAACTATATTAGTTTTGGTATTAGATATTGTAAAATAAATTAATTAGGAATAGATATTTTGTCACAAATTGAATGTACTGAATTCACAGAGTTACCAAGTTACAGCTTTTAATGCTATGGTAGCTGTCATGGAGTTTGAAGGAATTCCTGATTCATTGTGGGTTACCAGCAGGTATAATACAGGTACTTTGACTACACCCTCTGTGGAAGTTAAAATGAAGCCAGGAAAGGTAGTTCCTAGACTACCTCAGTATTCATTAAGGATATAAGAAATACAAGAAAATTGTTAGTTTAAAATGTTATTTGTCTATTATGGGAAGCAAGGCAAGTAAAGAAAAATGATAGTACTGCAATGAAAATGTTTTCTAATAAAGAGAGTATGGAACATAACAGTTTTGACCTTATGCAAAATGAAAAACATTTTTGTAAATGATTTAGAAATGTTTATAGATGTTCTAGGTACTGTATTGAAGGTGGGAAATACACTGGTTTTGCTGGGGTAAATAACAAAGATGTTTTGGTACAAGAAAGTCTTCTCCCACAGATGTCAGCACAGGAAGCAGAGTTGAAGGACCTGATTGGTACTCTGGCGGATGGTAAATGTGCTACTTTTTGGACAGATAGCCATTATGCGTTTGGCATAGCACATGACTACCTGCCTATTTGGAAGGCCAGAAATGTTATGATGTCAATGGGAAAGCCAAACAGAAATGTTAAGTTAGTGAATTATATTTTTACTGCTAACCAACTCCCTGCTGAAGTAGTCATTGTTAAGGTACAGGCCCATACGAAGGATAAGACTCTTGAGGTACAAGGTAATGCATTTGCAGACAAAAAGGCCAAGGAAGCAGCTCTCCTCCCAATAATGCTGGCCAAGGAGCCATGCAGTGAGCCAAGCAAGGGGTCAGTGGACATGCAAGTCTTTGCTAAGATGCAAGAAAAGGCCAAATGGGCAGAATTCGGTGCAAAATTGGAGGATGACAATATATGGAGAAATGGCCTAGTCTACGGTTTACCTAAAGTCCTCTATACTATGATGGCTCAGCTGACTCATGGGCCCACACATGCAGGTAAAAATACAATGGCTGCTATAGTTCAGAGAAATTGGGTAGCCCCAGGGTTTCCAGCATTTGCTATGAAGTTTGTTTCTTGTTGTCTAATCTGTTTACATCATAATCCTGGTCAGGTAGTTAAGGTTCAAGGTAGATATTCTCCCAAGTCAGAGTACCCATTTCAGAGAATTCAAGTAATAACACCCAGTAGCCAAAAGTTAAAATTTATGAGTATGTTTGGTATATGAGAAGTTACTTGTGTGAAGTGGTATGTCGATACTCGATTCCTGAAGCTATTGAATCGGATCGTGATACACACTTTACAGAGGGGGTATTAGGAGAAATTTTACATTTGAAGTTTAAATAAACAATAAAAAAATACGTTAGCTAAATTTACTAATGAAGTTAGTAAAAATTTTGTTGAATGTTTATTAATAGTACTGCATTCTATACAAACTGCCATATCATAATTTAGTTAAAAGAGAACTTTTCAGTTAAAGAGATTATGTATGGGTTTGGTTTTCTATATGGATAGTTTACCGAATTGAAGTGGTGATAAATTAAATTATTTATAAGGAATTCTAGATGTTTTGAGAACAGGGTAATGAGACAACAGCAGTAATCACAGCTAATATACTTGAAACTGCACAAAAAAGTTCTGTATAAAAATTTTTTTGCACTAGTTTATCTTTTAGTATTTTTAATGAAATGTGTTAAGCTATTAGGAAAAAGGATTGTTATATATAGACAGATGATAACTAAGGGAAATATCAAGAAGGTTAAACAATTACAGGAAGAAGCTAGAGAAATAAGTAATTTAAAGGATTTGCTATGGGAAATATATATATTTTTTTTAATATTGGTGATTTCATCAAACAGATTGGAGCATATCTACTGTTATTGTTACTCATATTGTTGGTATGTTCTTCTTATAGGTTATTCCTATGTGACGTAAATAGAGCAACTAAACGTAAACCTTATTCCCTTTACTGTGTAAAAATATTTCCTGAAGAAGATTCTATATAATACTGTGAGTGTAACCTCAACTCGGATGACCACCACATCTACCAATGGTTCATCATATAGTCTACGGTGTTTGCAATCTTTTGTGCTGACTTTCATCCTGATAAAAAAAAAAGCATCACATCATTCCAAGGATATGTGTTTATGGACAATGGTTCTCATTTCAGATTTTTTAAATCACTCATGTATTAATATCCCATTCAAATCATGGGTTAGGGTTCTATGTTACTGTTTAAACTGATGTTCCAGGTCAATTACATGGAACAATGTATAATCATTCGAATGAAATTGTGAACTGGGATAATTATTAATAACCAAGGTAGCTGGGATGCTAATTAGTTTTTTATACTAGATGTTTTTTCCCCTCTATGCCTCAAATTACCACGAAAAAGATATGTTAATAGAATATGGTGGTCAATGGCACAGGGTGGATCCTGAATTATATTCTGAATGGGTTATTTTTACCAGATTCTAAAATGTGATTCTCGGTTTCAGAGACCAGTCACTCACTCTCTGGGGCATAGTAGCCCTGATGTTGTTGTCCACCTTAGGGAACAGAACAGATTAGTCTTTGGTCATGGTTATGACCACAAGTGGGGAATGATAAGGTGGTCTTATAATTATAGTTAATTCTTTCAATATATAGTAAATAAGTTCAATACAAGATTCATTATTACTAAGCAGTTAATTAAAGAATAAGGTTTCCCTGACCCTGTTTAGCAGGTTGTAGTGACATTTGTGAGTTGTCAAGTTTGATAAGAGTAACCGTCATAGTCATAAATGACCACAATAGAATAATAAGATAATAAAAGTTGGACAAGTCCACCAAAGTCCAAGTTGGAACTGATGAATAAGGGAAAATATGTAACTAATTAATAATGACATATGCTAGTTATTGCAAATGGTATAAATAATCTTACAATGTAACAATAAAGCAGAACAGTTCTATCTCAAGAGACTCCAGTGTCTTGTGTTCTGTTCTCTCACAGCTTTGATATATGTGATATTTGGGCCTAGTGACTGACATCTATTTGAATGTATATTATTTTACCTTGACATTTTTGGCACCCCAGATGGGACCTGAACAACGTGAATTATCTGGACCAGCTCCTCTGGGTTTTTTGGTTACCAGATTGGATTATCTCAAGGTAAGAACTGCTGCTTGTAAAATGCTGTCTTTAGACATTAGATAGATTAGACGTTTGTCTATAGACAATCATCTAATCTATCTATTGTCTGCTTAGTGTATGGCAGCTTTACTTCCCTTGATAAAGGACTGTGTGTAGTAAGACAAATGGCACTAAAGCAGCTGAGCTCTGTATCACATCCCCTTCTTTTTCTACTATTGAGACATTTTTTGACAATTATAGACACATCTAGAAGGCAGTCTTGAGACATCCTAGAAAGTACCAAAGTTCTTTACATTGAGTTCTCCCATCATAGCTATTTCCTTTTCTATAGTAAGTTGTAGTTTTACATAAATTCTTGGTCCTTGTCCAAACATCCAAATAAGATCCTTAAAAGAAGTGTCTAATTAAAATACTGTTTTTTGTACTGTACGAAATGACAGGTTTTTTTATCAGTAGACTGCACATTAAGTAGTTCTGTTGTACCAACCTCTTTTGTTGATCTGGGGCACAATTGGGGAGTATTAAGTATTTTTTTCACATCAGACTACATGATTGCACTCATTTTTAGTGATAATCTGTGCTGAGGCTGGAGATATTCAAGCAAAAACTGATGGCAAAGGGCACAGTACCAGCTGAGTAGAGAGAAGCTGGTGAACAGGTTATAGATGGGTAATGCAAGAGCAAAGTCAGGAAGGGAGCCAAAGGCTATGCATGGGGAGGCAATCAGCCAAGCATCATACCAAATTGTTGATAGCCGAAGAAGGAAAAAGGCGGCAAACCGACAGAGGAGCGTTATGGAAGCGGGAGAAAGGTAAGCAAAGGCAGCTTTTTCTAGCTGATGCAGCAAATTAAAGGGCAACTGTGGTCTCCAAACAGGTTAAGGTTAAATGTAAGCCTGCAGTATTTCTTTTATAATGAACCGACAATCACTTCTGCCTTCACCCTGTGAGAAATGATATTGAGGTGAATGTTCAAACTTCCTGCTTCCAGTAGGTTGAGTGACATCACCTTACCTCTGCTAGCCCCTCTGCCCTAGGGGGAGAAGCATGCTCAGTTAAGACCTAATGCCGGGGAAAACAGGAAGTACCTGGGGGGGAAATTGACAGTTGAAAAGGGGAACCTATTAATGCAGGCAGGGGCTGGTCACATGGCTGAAAACAGGAATAGTTCAAGCAGGAAGTAATATTGCTGAACCTTTCCAGCAATAACTTCTCACGAATTTTAGATGTGATTTCGGTTTTATTTTGAAGGTATGACGGAAGGCTTTTTATAGAATTCTTACTAGTTTGGAAGAATTGGAGACCACAGTTACCCTTTAATAACTATTGGACAAAGAGAAAATGCAAGTTGTGTGAGCACATTCTATAGATATTCACAGTGGTGTAGCTACAAACCTAAGGGCCCTGGTGTGGAATTTTGACCTTGGCCTCTATGAGCACCAGAACCCAGACTCAAGGGCTGCCAACACAACAATATCAAGGCCAAGGTAACCCCCCCTATCATGTGATCCTAAATACCAAATGAGTCCTTTTTTTAGAACTCAATTCATCAAATGGGTTGGAAGAATTAATCAGCGCACTTACCAGAATGGGGCCCCCTATGTCATTTACAGTGGCTGCTGTTTCCATGTGAGTGAAGGTAAAAGGTTGTTAACCCCCCCCCCCCCTTGATCTTGGTTCTCTGTCACTATATGTCACTTATATTATATACAGTATAAGGATAAAAAAACGTTCACAGTTGATAAAGGACCAAATGTTTGGTCTTTTGAATATTCATTCAAGATTGCGATCAACAATCAAAAATTATTATTCAATTTAGTTTGAATTGGACTTTTGGATTTTCAGAAGGTCATTAGGTTCCACAGAACTGCTGTAGGAACAAACTTGAAAGTTTTGCTCTAAACACAAGATTTTGAATTGCAAAAATCAGTGATCTGCAATAAGTATTAGTCTTTGCTCTAACGTGTTAACATTTGCTCTAAATGTTTATCAAATGCTGAAATCATTTTGCATTTTTTTCATCATACTAAACGTGTTCATAATTAAAAATTAATAATTTAATTATTATAATTAAACTGTTGGCCTCCATGAAATTAATTTTATAGGACATATACACAATATATTTATGTCCTTGTTATAAAAAAAAAAATCTCAATTTAAACAAAATCATATACAGAGCACAATGTCTTTATTGTTGAGTGATACATTGTAATGTTTGGTTATTGTTGATATAGTTTAAGCCATTTGCGGGCTTTTACTTGTTTGAGAACTATTTACTATTCAGAGGTCACAGTGTAAATAGAAACTACATAGGCAAGAGATACATTATTTTAAAGACTATGGGGGAGATGCAATAAATGTTCCTATTTCAACTGACCTGCACTTATTACCGTGATGTAGTAACCACTTTGTGACTGTTATTGCAGTGTGTGTATGCGAGAGGTAAGTTGCAACCTTTTGCACGGCTTTAAAGCCACAATTGGCTTTAATTTTGGTGCAAAAAACGTGTGCAATTATCATCTCTAAATTTATTGCATCGCTTTGCTCTGAGCTATTTCCAAAAGTCTTAAGAAAGTGTGCAAGCGATGCAAAATGAGTAAAAAACCCTTGCTAACCCTATATTACATCAGCATGTAACCCCTTAGCACAGTGTATTGCATCTCCCTATATAAGTCAGGAATAATAGAATTTTATTTACCAATCCTTAATAACAAATTCAATGAAGGATGCCAAATTAGATCTCAGTATGTCTCATATCTCAGTTGTGGAGTATTGGATTTGCCTTTAATTGTTATTTGAGGTGTCAACCTATATATATAAAAACTGTGGTCATCACTATGTATTAAAACATTAAGAGAATTGCGCACAGAATACCTGCCACAGCTATCCCATTTTAACGGAACAGAAGATAATAAAGATTGAAAGCAGTTCATGATTACAACTTTCTTACTCTGCACAAAGCACCCCATTAAACATATCTCAACAATTTAAATTGTTCACCATTCAGATGTATAATATCTTAATCTATAGTATTCTGTGTTATAAAATCTGTGCACAGAGGAGATAAGTCATTTAATACCTTTCAAATTGCATAACAAAAAAAATCCACAATATTATAATAGCTGCTACTGCGCCACTAACTTTAGCCACAGGAGAATAATTTGATTTAAATTAAATAATTTGATTAAATGATTGACTAGTTTGCAGTAGGGTTAGGCTTTATTGCTTTGGCTCAGTCAGTCAGGCATCTTGGGACATTAAAAATGTAAATGCAACAACAAAACATGTCTATTTCCTGTCTATCACACAGGAAAGGGTAATCAGCTCATTCTGGTAGCGACCTGTTTAAAACAACTTGACATTGGAACTCTGTATCTTTTATACTTTTTTCCTTTTTTTTTTTTATTCCTGGCATATATTATAATCTGACAGCCTGGAAAATCGATGTCCCCATTAAAGCAATTAAAATGGTAATGCAATTCTGAAATATTAATTTATCTCTGCCTGCCAGCTTATGGAAGAATGCATTTCAAAGAAATTGTCTAAAAGCAAAGTTTGGCAACAAAAATGCAAGGCTTAAATAAGATCATAAAAGAAATGTTCAAACCATTGGGAATTTCAAAGTGGAAACCTGCAGCTGGAATTGTGCACTTGATACATCAGTGGGTGATACCCACACAAAGGGAAAGAATTAGAAGAAAATAAAGGAAGAATTGATGACAAACTAGGAAGAGGTGTAGGAGAATTGAATCTAGTGAATAAAAGGGGCAGAGAGCCAATCAGTACTTGAATTTATTAGAGAACATGCAGATAGTGAAATACAGTAATTTAGATAAAAGAAAAACAAACGTAGGATAAATATTATATCTAAGTTGTTCACCCAATGGTTATTCATTTACTCGAACTAGACAATTAAATGATGATCTTTCCTATCTATATCATTTTGGTAGAAAGGGAAAGTTTTAAGCTGATATTTTGGAAAAACCAAATGTTCCAGTGGACGAGCATATACAGGATTGGTGAAAACCACTAAACTGAGTGATGTTTTTTGGCCAATTTTTGACCAAATTTGGAGCGTCAACCGTTACTCCTTATTTTGGTAATTGTAAAGCCTCTAAACAACAATAAATTTAAATCTTGAAAGAAAAGTGGTGATCAGTGTTTCACCTTTTGATGTGGCTGCTGGGAAATTTACCTTATTAAAATGGCTCCTATGTGTCTTCCCATTATTCCAGTTTCAGTAATTTAGTCTCAGCTTGTTACAGAAGTTCACCACCCACTAGTTTTTGTAGCCAATCTTGTTACATACTGGTGCAGGCAAGGTAAGAACAATGGTTATCTCCTGCACTCCTATTCACAGGTAAGTATCTGCTGGGTGCCATTCCTGCAGGGAGATTCAATGAAAGTTCTTAAGGGTTATTCAATAAAAGTTCTTATCTTTTAAAATGGTGCTAACTTTCAAATGTTAAATAAGATCTGATTGGTTGGGGCAAAATTAGCACCATTTTAAACAATAAGAACTTTTATTGAATCTCCCTGCTTATCTTTAAAAATGTTGCTAATTTTGCCCCAGCCAATCAGATCTTATTTCAACAAAAACCACATTAAGGCACTGAATGAGTAAACCTATGTAGGGAGGTGCTAGATTCAGAAGATAAACAATTTCGAAAAAAAGATAGAGAAAAGATCTGATCTGCAACACACTTTTAGCCTTTCACCTTTCATATATACTTTGTGTCATTAGAGTGTTGCAGATCAGATCTTTTCTCTATCTTTTTTCGAAATCAGATCTTATTTAACATTTGAAAGCAAATATCGGATTGGTTGGGGCAAAATTAGCACCATTTTTAACGATAAGAACTTTTATTGAATCTCCCTGTAAAGGTTCGTACACATGTGCGATCGCAGAGTGCACACCGGTCTTGAAAGTATATAGTGTATTTTTTTTTTGTTCAATAAATTTTTAATGGCTGATAAACATAATATTTATACAGCTTACAGCTTAAAGAAAAATATTAGTATCTGTCCAAACATATTTTACATAACATTAGCCAGTGAGATTAAAAAAAATTAAACAAAACACAAAAAGAAAAAGAAACAATAAATTATAATTAAAGGAAAAAAAGAATAAATATATAAACTAAAACATAACCTACCCGTACCATCTGTATATATTAATCATATTAATATTACCTATCTTTCTACCTTACATCTGGTTATTTGGGGGGTCCTTGGTCCTCGGGGGGAAACCTTCCGGAGCGCCTAAACTATATTCGGAACTAAGATCACTGCTGGGTCCCAATTCGTGCGTTTGGGTCCATCTTGATTAGCCATATATCCCAGGTTTTGGTCCATGTCTTAATAGTGTTATTCAATGTATGTGCGAGATATTCACTGTGATGTATCCACCATATCTTTTCTATTAGGGTTTCCTTAGATGGGCATGGCTGTCATATCAGAATAGATCTGATATCAAAGATTCACTGTACCCCCACATCTTCTGCACCTCACCACCACCACCAGTGTAGTTGATCGGCAAGGGCTCCACAACCTCTAAAACAGCTTGCAGATATCAAGGGATTGAGCTTATTCAGGCGTGTGGGTGTGATGTACCAATCATATAAAATTTTATATGATTTTTCTTTTGTTTCTATGTTGGCTGAACATTTAACTGACTGAGAGAAAATGCTCTGCCATTGGTCCTCCTGTAGCTGTTCCCCCAGTCTATTCTCCCAATTTGTTATAGGTTTAACTGGGCTGAGGCTTATGCCAAAGTATCTCATTTATCTTGGTTATTGTCCCTTTATGTGGGGATGATGATGTGCACAGCCTTTCGAATTTAGATGATAAGGAGATATTACATAGTTATTTTTGGATAAAGTGTAATATTTGTGTATATTGAAACCATTGTTGAACTGAAATTTTAAATTTATCCTGGGCTTCTGGCCAGGAAGGGATATTCTGGTCTGGTTTGAGTAAATCTCCTATTCTGCTTATACCTTTCTCTTTCCAGAAATTAGCTTTCACTAGATCCAATCCCATCAGGAATACAGGCATATGAAAAAGAGGGTGCATTGTGGAGGTGGCTGTTATTAATTTCTTTTGCGTATTGCATCTATCCCAAAGTAGTAGAGTGTGCTGTAATTCTTGTATATTAAGTTGGCTTATCATCCTTCGGTGGTCTGGCAGGGTCCACAAGATAGACGAGGAGTGTAGTGGGGCAATTAACTGATTTATATATATGCATCAAACACACAACTTATATATATAGATATTTTATATCTACCCAGCAAGTATTTCCTGACCCCTGTACACACTGAGCTGTTTGGGCTAGTCTCGCAGCCTTGTAATATCTATACAAAATCGGTAGACCAAAACCCCCTTTATCCTTGCGCCGTGCCATGTAGTCCTATTCCTCCATATAAATTTGGTTATTGCTGACTGAATTTTTGATAAGTCGGTATTCTTAATTAAAAAGGGTATGGCTCTGAATAAGTAAAGGATTTTGGGAAGAATATTCATTTTCACTGTATTGACACGACCCAGAAGAGACTAAGAGAAAGGTGTCCAAGTGTGTAGTAGATTGGTCAGTTTATTAAACATAGGGGTATAATTGTGCAAAAATACTGTTTTCGGATCATAACTTACATTTACCCCCAAATATTTAAAAGTGGATATTGATCATTTAAAATGGAAATGTGATTTCAAGGATCTGCTTAGATGATCTGGGATGTTTACCGGGAAAGCTACCATTTTAGTGTTGTTCAGTTTGAATCCTGAAATACGGCCAAATTTTTCTATAATTTTGTACAAACATGGAAGTGAAATTAAAGACTGAGCTAAGCTGAGTAGGGTGTCGTCTGCGAACAATGAGATTTTAGATTCCATATTTCCCACCTTTATACCTTGTATATCTGGAGAGGAACGAATGGCTTCAGCCAAAGGCTCCATACATAGAGCAAACAGGAGGAGGGGGGGGGGATTGGACACCCCTGTCTAGTCCCATTCTTGATATATATTAGTTCTGAGGGAATCCCCATATTGCGCACTCTGGCTATTGGGTTGGTGTAGAGGCTAAATGTCGCTGTTATGTACTTTTGCGGAAAATCAAACTTCTTCAAAACTTGTTTAAGATATGCCCAATCCACCCTTTCAAAGGCCTTTTCCGCATCGAGAGATAAAAATATAGCTGGAAACTTTTTAGAGTGAACTATCTGTAGAAGTGTAAAGGCCTTCTGGACATTGTCGGTGGTTTGTCTACCCAAGACAAAGCCAGCTTGATCATAATGAACTAGGTTCGGGAGCATATTCTTCAGTCTACTGGCTAACATTTTAGAAAATATCTTTATATCTACATTTATTAAGGAAATTAGCCTGTAGTTGGTGACCTGGGTGGAATCTTTATCTGCTTTGAGAAGTACGATAATTTGGGCCTCTAGCATATCGGAGTTGAAAGACTCATTGCCTTCAATGAGTGGGGCTAATGAAGTGTGGAAAGATTTATAGTACATTGCTGTGAAGCCATCTGGACCTGGTGACTTTCTCCCTTTAAGCTCTTTTAATGTATCCTTTAGTTCCAATTCCGGGAATGGATTTTGGAGTGCATTGACTTGGTCTGGTGTTAAAAAGGGAAGTTTGATATCATGTAAAAAGTTTGCTATATGTTGGGGAGTGGTTGTAGATTTATCTGTGGTTGTGCCATTATATAGATGTTGGTAAAATTGAGTGAATTGGGCTGTTATTTTATGCGGATCGTATATTATCTTGCCCTTTGAGTCTCTCAGAGGTAAGAATCTGTTCTGGGTAAGGCGCTGGTTTAATTTGTTTGCTAGCATAGTATCTGGCTTATTGCATTTGCAATAAAACTTTTGGTTAGTTAGCCTTAAAGTTTTCTTTGCTTTTTCTGTTAACAGGATACTCAGCTCCTTTTTTAACAAAGTAATATGTTGTGCCGTTTGATCAGTGAATGTATGGCTTATATTTTTCCCCATTTGTGTATGTCTTGAAGTAGCTTCTGTATTTTAGATCCTCGTTCAGGGTTATTCAATAAAAGTTCTTATCATTTAAAATGGTGCTAATTTTGCCCCAACCAATCAGATGTAAGCTTACAAATATTAAATAAGATCTGATTGGTTGGTGCAAAATTAGCACCATTTTAAACGATAAGAAATTTTATTGATTCTCCCTGTTTGTTTTTTAGTTCTGGCTGCTATCTGGATCAAATTGCCCCTGATCAAAGCTTTATGTGCTGCCCATAGTGAGGATGAAGAGGTGACAGAGGGCTTATTGATTATAAAATATTCCTGTATTGCTTGATCTATCTCCTTAGCTATGGATGGGTTAGTTATGAGAGATTCGTTTAGCCGCCATGTAGGGGTGGGCCTGTTCGCTCCTAGATCTCATAAAGTCAGTTTGACATAAGCGTGATCCGACCACGAGATCTCCGAAATATCTGTGTCTACTATTTTAGAGAGTAGAATAGGTGACACAAATATATAATCAATTCTAGTGAAGATAGAATGTGGTGAAGAGAAAAATGTGTATTCCTTTGATTGAGGATTAGATAGTCTCCATGTGTCTACCACATTGCTATCTTTGAGGAAGAAGATGTGTGCTTGATGCACCTGAGGAAGAGGTCTTTGGTGGTTTGGATCTATGCAATGTGTGGCTAATTGTCGTGTTGAAGTCCCCTCCAACTACAAGTGGACCAAAGATATGCAACTTAATTTTATTACTGAGCTCCTGATAGAAGCATTTCCGATTCTGGTTTGGGGCGTATACACATATCAATGTTATACGGTTTGAGAATGATATATATCCCGACTGTCTCTATAACAAGACTCCTACGCAAATGCCAAGCCCCTGACGATTAAAATACCTACAACTCTTTTTTTTTTGATGCTGATGCAAACGCCTGATATGTCCAATTTTTACCCCAATATTTAGGTTCCCTGCCTCTGCAGAAATGGGTCTCCTGTAGCATAATGATATCAGGATTGATTTTTTTTATAGTATTGTTGCGCTTACGCGTACATGGTGAATTGAGACCCTTAACATTGTGCGTAAGAATATGTGTGTGGTTACTCACTGTGGTTTGGTGCATTTTATAGGACAGTGAGTCTCCCTTTGTGTTGAAGCATCATACTGATGGGTTCCGCCATTGGGCCTGCGCACAAGAAATGTTGGGTGAATAACTACCCGCAGCATTCCCTTCCCAACCCCACCCTACTCCTCCACATAGTTATTTGGGTGCACAAAAGGCATAGCGACAAAAAGAAGGAGAGAAAGGAGGCAAAAAGTAAATAGGAGATACCAGAAGGATAAAAAAAGAACAGTCGAAGAGAAAATATAAATTTTCCCACAAATACTATTCACTATTCGTGTCGTAAATATTTGTCTTAGATACCTCTGAGACGATTAGTTATATACATTTGTTTATTAACCATTCCCCCCACCCCTCTCCCCCTCCCCACACCCCTGAGTTAGGGTTCTGAATTGTGAAATAGATATAACTGTCAAAGAGCTTGACTTCGGCCCCTTCTTGAGTACTCCAGTGGCAAAATATATACATTTAGGATTTACAACTCTTAGTGGGCCAGATGTTACACATAATCCTGTTTAAAATAGTTCCCGGACATCAAAGGTGTGCCAAGAAAAGGCCAGGGCCAGTGCCATCTGTATTTTAACCAGTTCAATAGTTTATGGGCCCTAGAGTGAGGTTTCCATACAAGCGGGGAGTCACAATGCCCTCGCTATGTCACTGAGCTCCAAGAGGGACCGGTTTTACAATGAAGTTTTATCGATTAAGGTAGGAATAAAAGTGCTGAGAAAGTCAACATGCCGCAACCTAGCATCTATTGTTTGATATAATAAATAAAATTGTCCGGACTCCATTTTGAGTAATCCTATAGGCTGTCTCTTGTTTCTAGGTTTTACAACTCGTGGGGTTCCTTGTTGTCACAGATATTGTTTTCACATTGTTTATCCACTCGTGATCTGCTGAGGCCCAAAGGGTCAAACAATGTGTAGCCTCCATTTAGGCCCGAATTCCTCCGAACACTTTAATAATTCACTTGGTAACCTTGGTACATATAACTGTAACAGTACTTAAAGGGAAACTCCACCCTCATAAGAACATCTTTTAGAAAGAATGGCCTCTTTAAAATATGTTGATATATCATACTTTGTCCTATGAATTCATTACTGTATGCCTGCTATGCTTCTGGAGGCCTAATGGAAACTGAGCAATTAAGAAACCTGTACTGAGCCTGGGCATGCTCAGAAGAGGCAGACAGGGGATTAACATTCAGTCATTGGCTGTGATGTCAACTGTCAAATCCATAACTGACAGTTGCTAACTGGAAGAACCAGGAATCAGAAATGGGAAACAAGACACTGTGCAGGATTTCAGGTTAGACTTATATATTTCAGATTTTAAACTATTACCGTTTAGGGTTTTGGGGGGTGATTTACCTGTATGTAAGTTTTCATTTTGGGGCTGGACTTGCCCTTTAATGGGTGACGTTACATACTGCACCTGTGTTCTGCCATTGTAACACATCAGCGGAAGCTTCCCCTACCAACAATTAGCTTTTGGGGCTCGGTGGGTTCCCCTACAATACAGGGGTGCTCTGTCTTAAAGGCCTCTGTTGCTTTGGTGGGACCGTGGTCTAAGAGGGGCTTGGTGGTGCCATTCTCGGTATATCGTCCGTCCGAGCTGTGTTTTTGGTGGGAGACGTCAATCCTAGGCGGTGCAAACTCTTCTCTTTGCTCCATGGAGACCAGCGAGATCTGTCTGCCCTGGTGCATCACCGTAAGTTTAAAGGGGAATCCCCAGCAGTAACAAATCTTGTGGCAGAGGAGGGTGTCTATGACTGGGCGCAATTCTCTGCGTCTAGCTAGGGTTACCGGAGATAAGTCCTGGAATAGTTTAACCGCTATTCCTTCACAATCAATTGCCTCTAAGTTTCTAGAGGCCACCATTATGGCTTTGTTTGCCTTGAAATAGTAAAGCTTGCAGATAATGTCCCTGGGAGACTCTTCCAGTCCCAGTTTGGCCCGCAGAGCCTGGTGGGCTCTATCCAGGAGCAGGTCCAGGGTCATATCCGCAGGGAGGATTTGACGGAAAAGTTTCAATAAGAATGCATCTATGTCTGTTATATCCTTCGGTATACCTCTTAGCTGTATGTTGTTCCACCTGGAGCGGTTCTCTATATCCTCTTGAATATCCTTTATTAGTGATATATCATGGCGTACCTCGTGGAGCTCTATTTCCACCTGCTGGCTATAGGCCGAATGTTGGTCTGTCACGGTCTCCAATGCAGCCACTCTTTCCCACAAGTTGTGCAATTTCTTGCTTTATCTCTTGGATTATCTTGTTTTCGGAGGACTGTATGCTCTTTTCTATATTGCGATACAGCTGTCTTAGGTCATCTTTAGAGCTGGGGGACTCCTCCGTGCTCTCACCTCTTGGGTCCCCGGCACCATCTTGGGCTTGGTTAGAGGTTTCAGACTTTTGCAAAAAGTCTGTTATGTCCCTCTTTGCTTGGCTCCCGGCTTTTTTGGGACCCATTAGAAGTTGTGGAGGTTACAGCTCAGCATGGCAGAGGTATATTTAAACCCCCAGGTGCGATATTAGAAGCTAACACAGGTCCGCCCGGCGGGAGCTCCCAAAAATGCGACCGCTCACATAGCCTGTCAGACTCCGCCCGTATAGTGTATTTTTTTAAAAACATGTTTAATAAATACACTATATATTTTAAAACTCTGGATTTATCCTTATTTCAATGTGCAGGCAAGGGAGCATGTGGCTGAGGTAAGGAGGTGTGGCCAGAAATTGCACATGCACACAAAGCTGTTTGAAGCTCTCATGGTTTACTGGAAAAAAACAATGTGGTGACACTGACATTTACTTAAACCAGTCCTTAATGTGTACATGTTAGTCACTGGTGTGGTATCATAAACACTATTGGCGTTCTTGAGATGGATGATTCCCCCCCCATGATCAGTAAAGGGTAACTATTAGTAAAACTAAATATAAGTACAGGACTAACTTTCTCTGTTAAATTCCTAAACTCCTATATTTATTTCCAACTAGTAGTACAAGTAAGGAAAGTACTCTTAATATTCAAACTATTTTGCAACACCGTGGAACCAACGTGATAATATAATTGGAAAATTCTACCTGTAATGCTTGTGAAGGTTCTCATTCATCCAGGTCATGGTATATCTGTTGTATTCAATTAGATCAACTGGACTTGAAATTTGTTTAAAATTGATCACAAATCAATACATATTAAAAGTGTACATATAGCTATCCAATCGAGACATTGTATTAGTGAATTTGTTGCTGAGTTTCCAACAGTGAATTTGGAGTAGCACATGAGTTACAACTGGTCTGTTTTCAAGTGTGTGTGTACAGGGTACACGGGACAAGTGTTGTGAGTACGTTTGGCCAACGGCTCAGGAATGGGAAATAAGGGTTCACATTCCAAGATTCAGAAAGAATCTGAATCTGAGGTCCCAGGGAAAACAGCAGTTGAATGGATGGAAGAGACTCACTGGAGTAGGGCTACAGAACCACTGAAGGATCTCCGTAAGAATATGTATTGTTGAATGTTTTTATGGTGAACAGTATAGGTACGCTAAGTAGGGAAGATTAACTGTCAGCTGGCCTGACGATAGTATTTTAGACGATAATCCTGATTATGATTGGAAATGGTTACACAGGGTTCATATGCATTAATGGGAATTATACCACAAAAAGTGTAAAGAAGTGACTCCATTATATCAGTTTTTGGTAGAAGTGCCAGTGCCAGTAAGAAAAAAACCCCACAAAACAGTTAATTGAAGCACAAGTAGAAAAGGTTGACAAGCGTAAGGCATGGTCCAATAGAGTAAGGAGTAAGAGTATTAGAGTAAGGAAGTACAATACAAGAAGGTGGAAGCACTCCAATAGAGTAAGAGAAGAGTAATTAGAGTAAGCATGACAAATACAAAATTTGTGGAAAGCACTCCATAGAGTAAGAGTCAGAAGTAATTAGAGTAAGAATGTACAAATACAAGAATGTGGATGAGTAAGAGTAAGAGTAATTAGAGTAAGAATGTACATACAAGACTTGTGGATATAGAGTAAGCGAAGAGTCATTAGAGTAAGAATGTACACTACAAGAATTGTGGATAGAGTAAGAGTAAGAGTAATGAGTAAGTAATAGTGCAATACAAGAATGTGGAAGCACTCCAATAGGTAAGAGTAAGCAGTAATTAGAGTTAAGAAGGTACAATACAAAGAATCGTGATTTTTAATAGAGTAAGATAAAAGAGTAATTAGAGTAGAATGTACAATACAAGATTGTGGATTAGAGTAAGAGTAAGAGTAAAGAGTAAGAATGTACAATACAAGAATTGTGGATAGAAGTAAGAGTAAGAGTAATTAGAGTAAGAATGTAAAATACAAGATGTGGAAGACATTCCAATAGAGTAGAGTTAAGTTAATTAGAGTAAGAATGGACAATACAAGAATGGGGAAGCATTCCAATAGAGTAAGAGTAAGAGTAATTAGAGTAAGAAGGACAAACAAGAATTGTGAAGAATTTCACCATAGAGAAGATTAAGCGTAATAGGTAAGAATGTAAAATACAAGAGTTGTGGAAGCCTCCAATAGAGAGTAAGATTAAGAGTAATTAGAGTAAGAATGTACAATACAAGATGTGGAAGCACTCAAATGTAGATAGGAAGAGTAAGAGTACTTAGGAAGTAAGAATGTACAATACAAGAATGGTGGAAGCATTCCAAAGAGTAATAAAGAGTAAGAGTTAATTAGGAGTAAGTAAGAATGTATGATACAGGAATTGTGGAAGCTTACAATGGTAGAGTAAAGAGTAATTAGAGTAAGAATGACAATTACAAGAATTGGGAAGATTCAATAGGTAAGAGTAAGAGTAAATTAGAAGTGAGTTAGAGGTAAGAATGTACAATACAAGATGTGGGGAAGCATTCCAAAGAGTTAAGAGTAAGAGTAATTAGAGTAAAGAAGTACAATACAAGAATTGTGGAAGCACTCCAATAGCGAAGAGTAAGAGATAATTAGGAAGAATGTACAAAAAAGAATTGGTGGATAGAGTAAGAGTAAGAGTAATTAGAGGAGAGGTACAATACAAGAATTGTGGATAGAGTAAGAGTAGAGTAATTAGAGAGTAGAAGGGACAATACAAGAAATTGTGAAGCATTCCAATAGAGTAAGAGTAAGATTATTAGAGTACGAATGTACAAACAAGAATTGTGAAGAATTCACTAGAGTAAGAGTAAAAGGAGGTAAGCGTAATTAGAGTAAGAATTTATACAATTACAAAGAATTGTGGAGCATTCAATAGCGTAAGAGTATTAAGAGTAAGAACGTATGATACAAGAATGGGAAGCACTCCAAAGGTAAGATAAGAGTAAGAGACTTAGAGAGTAAGGAATGTACAATACAAGAATTGTGGAACATCAATAGAGTAGAGTTAAGATAATTAGAGTAGAAGTACAATAAAAGACATGGGAAGCATTCAAATAGAGTAAGAGTAATAGAGTAAGATTGTAGTATGATCCAGAATTGTGGAAGACTCCAATAGAGTAAGAGTAAGAGTTAATTAGAGTAAGAATGTACAAACAAGAATTGGAAGATTCCAATAGAGTACGAGTAAGAGTAATTAGGTAAAGAATGTACAATACAAGAATTGTGGAAGCACTCCAATAGAGTAAGAGTAATTAGAGTAAGAGTAATTAAAGTAAGAATGTATGTTAGAAAAAGAACATGAAGGGATAGCAAGAGGCAATTTCAAATAGCAAAATAAGTAAATGAAATGAGAAACGGCACTTTTCGGATATCCTACACCAAGAGATTTGGTTATATCATGGAAATAGGAACGGGATCAAACTAATGCAGAAACATCTATTGTTGCAAAATGAATGAAAGTGTTAAGGGTGGAGCGAAATATTAATAGTGATATTGACTTGCACAAGGGGTGGGTAAAAGCTCAATCCAAGGGAGCAGCTGCTAAGTAAGTTTGCTATAATGTGTAACCTGTTATCTCACCGAGTCCTGTGTACAACGTAATACCTCACTACCACGAATTACGTTTTCAGTTTTATATTTAATGGTATCAGCCCTGGTCTCAGACGGGTCAATGGGTGTAAATAATAAGAAATCCTGTTGGGCTTTTTACTGATCTTGTTAAAATGTATCTATAGGGATACTTGGTCCAATTGGTCCAACTGGGATTCAGTTAGTGGGAGAGAGATAATAAATATAAAGACAAGATGAAAGAATTTATTAGGGAAATAATTAAACACTTTATTTAGAGAATGGTACTGGGAAATATAATTACAGTAATAGTATACTTGTGGCTTCAATATTTAACTTTAAAAAGAAAAAAAAGGAACCAGGTAAAGAGAATAAAATCAGTTTCAGTTTAGAAGTTTTCTAAGGTAAAATAAATAAATATGTAGTTAATTGGATATAGATTGAAGGTGTAACCATGGAAGAGAGTTATGGATTTTTAATCTTACATTACCAACCCTATGGTTCAACAAGGTTTAATGGTGTGGTAGTTGAAATCTGGAAGAAAACCAACAGGTTAAAAAAAAGGGGTTGGGTTCGAAGAAGAAATGGAAGGAATGGTCCAATAGTTGGAATGTTTTCAGTATCACAAAATAGGGCACATTGCAAGGTATTGCCTGGCAGGTAAGTATCCATCTATATCACACATCTATAAGTATGGATCTATATCACACATCTATAAGTATGGATCTATATCACACATCTATAAGTATGCATCTATATCACACATCTATAGTATGCATCTAGTATCACACCTCTATAAGTATCCAGCTATATCACCACATCTATAATGTCCATACTATATCACACATCTATAAGTATGGATCTAATCACACATCTATAAGTATCCATCTATATCAACACATCTTATAGTAGCATCTACATCACACATCTATAACGTATCCCCTCTACCTCACACATCTATAGTAATATATCTCATCTAATAGTATGCACATTCTATCACCAAACAAAACTATAAGAGCCATCTATCATCACAACATCTCATAAGTATGCATCTATATCCAAATCTATAAGTATGCATCTACATACAACATCTATAAGTATGGATCTACATCACACCATCTATAAGTATCCTCTATAATCACACACTATAAGTATCCATCTCATATCACACATCTATAAGTAATGCATCTATATCACACACTATAAGTATCCACTCTCATTCACACATCTATAATTCATCTATATACATCAAGACCATCTATATCCTCTAAGTATCCTCTATATCACACATCTATAGTAGCTCTATCCCTCTATAAGTCCATATATCACACATCTATAAGTATGCATCTATATTCACCATCTATAAGTATCCATCCTATCATCACAACATCTATAAGGATGCCAATCTAATCACACATCTATAAGTATCATCGTAATCAACATCTCATAGTATCATATTAATCACACACATATAAGTATGCATCTATATACACATCTATAAGTATCATACTACAATCACACATCTATAAGTATGAATCTATCATCACCCACTCTATAATAGTCATCCACTCTAAAGTATGATCTACCACACTCATAAGTATCCATCTATAATCACACATCTATAATATCGCAGTCTATATCAACACCATTATAGTAAATCCATCTATATCACACATCTATAACGTATCCATCTATATCACACATCTATAAGTATCCATCATTCACACATCTATAAGTATCATCTTTTCACACATCTATAAGTATCATCTATCATCACCATTTATAAGTATCCATCTATATCAACTTCAAAGGATCTATAAGTTAGTCCATCTATATCACACATCGATTAAGTTATCCTCCTTATCACACATCTATAAGATCTATACCACAGCTTAGTATCCATCTAACACACATCTATAGTATCCATATATTAATCAACATCTATAAGTAGTCCATCTATCACACATCTATAAGTATCCAATCTATATCCCATCTAGACCATCTTTAACATAAGTATCCATCTACCTCACACTCATAAATATCCATCTATATCACACATCTATAGTATCCATTACATCACACATCTAAAGTATGGCATCTATATCACATATATAGTATCCCACTCTATATCACACTCTATAAGTATGCCTCTACATCACACATCTACGTAATGCATCTATATCACACATCGATATAGTCATCTCAATCAACAACAATCACCATCTATGATCCATCTTAACTTCAACATCGATAAAGATCCATCTATACACACATCTACTAAGTATCCATCTACAAATCACACATCGATAAGTACCATCTGATTCCCACATCTATAGTATATCTATATCACCACATCTATAGTATCCCATCTATTACACATACAAAGTAATCCATCTACATCACACATCTATAAATATCCTCTATCAACACACATCATAAGTATCCATCTATATCACACATCTATAAGATCCATCTACATCACACACATCTTAAAGTACCATCTATAATCACACATCTATAGTATCCATCTAATCACCATCTATAAGTATGCATCTATATCACATCTATTAGTATCCATCTATAGCAAATCTATAAGTATCCATCTATATCACACATCTTAAGTATGGACTACTACATCACACATCTATAAGTAATCCATCTAATATCACACCTCTAATAAGTACCATCTATATCACACACTCATCAGTATGCTCTATATCACCAATCGTATAAGTATCCATCTATATCCACACATCTATAAGTATCCATCTATAATCACACAATCTTAAGTATATACCATCTTAAGTATCATCTAATCCCATTATAAGTGCCATCTATATCACACAAGATCACTATAACTAAGTATCCCACTATATCACACATCTATAAGTATGGATCTACATCACCCATCTAAGTAGCAGCTAATCCAAATTATACGACATCTATAGCACACATCTATAAGGTATCCATCACTTCACACATCTATAAGTATCCATCTAATCCATCAACCATCTAATAAACGCTATAAGTATGCATCTACAATCACCATCTATAAAATATCCAATCTATATGCCACATCTATATAGTATGGATCTATATCACACATCTATGAAGTAATCCATCTATATCACACATTCTAAGTAATCATCTACATTACAACACATCTATAGTATCCATCATATATCACATCTATAAGTATCCATCTAGATCACACATATATAAGTATCCATCTATCTCACACATCTATAAGATATGCCATCATATGCACACTTATATGTATCATTATATCACACATCGATACGTAGTCATCTTATCACACATCTATAAGTATCCATCTATATCACACACTATAGAGGTCCCATTCTATCACCTCAAAGTCCATCCAACAGTAATCCACTATATACCATCTAAAGTACTCACCCATCTAATGTCATCTAATCACACATCTATAAGTCATCCATCTATATCACAATCTATAATATCGCACTAATCAACACATCTATAGTGATCCATCTCATATCACAACACTATAGTATCCATACTATATCAACAGCATAAGTATGCCATTCTCATCCCAATCTATAAGGATCCATCGAGAGCACACCGCTATAAGTTAGCCTAATCCACCAACATCTAGAAGTATCCAGGCGACATACACCAGCGATAAGGATCCCATGCTATATCAACACATCTATAAGTATGGATCTATATCACACACACAGACAGAATGGTATTTATAGGGAGGGTCAACCTGTGTCCAGTTATCTCCACTTGATAAGGCTGAATGTATAGTGGACTATAATGTATAGTGAATGTATAATGTATAGTGGACTATAATGTATAGTGGACTATAATGTATAGTGAATGGATAATGTATAGTGAATGTATAATGTATAGTGAATGTATAATGTATAGTGGGGAGGAGAAGAATGTTTAAAGGTTAGAAGGAAGTCCCTGAAGAATGATTGAATGATAGAGAAGCTATGGGTATAGGTTTGCATGGTACAGACACAAAATGAAGTAAACCTATTACAATTCAAGTAGGCAATGGATTGGAACTACAGAGGGGGTATTAGGAGAAATTTAAAGTTTAAATAAACAATTAAAAAAAAAATACTTTAGCTTAAATTTACTAATGAAGTTAGTAAACATTGTGTTGAATGTTTGTTAATATTACTCTATAGTATTCTATACAAACTGCCACATCATCATTTAGTTAAAAGAGAAGCTTTCAGTTAAAGAGATTCTATATGGGTTTGGTTTTCCATATGGATCGTCTACGGAATTGAAGTGGTAAATTATTTATCAGGAATTCTAGATGTGTTGAGAGCAGGTTAATGAGACACCAGTAATATACAGTAATTACGGATAATATACATTGCACTAGATTATCTTTTAGTATTTTTATGAAATGTGTTAAGATATTAGGAAAAAGGATTGTTATATATAGACAGATGATAACTAGAGATGTCCGAACTTATAGTATTAAAAATAAACATTTCTTTTCATACTACATATAGGAAATGGCATTGCAGATGGTTTGGAGAATGCCAGGACATAAGCCAGGAAGATCTTGTACAAATAAACTATAATAATTTAGAAATAATAAAATAATGTTACATGGATTATACATGAGCTGTGTGTAGGATTAGCAATGTATACAACTGACACTTTGCTTTGGATATCATGTTTAGCACGTAATTGTGCAAATGTAATTTTACAGAAATAGAAGAGCTATGACTTACTGATTAAATAAATAATGTAGTTAAAAGGTGTGTGTCTTTAATATGTGTTTAAGATTTAGTATCACAGCTAAACTGAAAAACAAAATCTGTTGCTTTATTATTTTATAGCTCATGTCAAGACGTCCAGAAAAAATGGAAAACAAGATAGTTGGTTAATTAGTTGTCAGTGCCTGGTAAGGGTCACTAATATCACTGGGTCGGTTACTGTATAATGCTGGAATCTTCAGAGAAATTAGGTTTTTTAGAATATTTATTTAGTTCTTGAAGACATTTTGCTAGTCATCCGACTGCCTTTCTCAATTCAGAATGACTTGTACAAGAATCTGTGGCAATTATGTACCCTGGAAAGTTCCAATTAGCATATCACAGTCAGGTGTTAATGGCATGATTGCATTGTGGTAAAGAGGTGTTATAGGAACGCCCAGGGTAAGATGTCAAAACAGCATTGTGCATGGCAGACAGTTGGTGTTGAATCCCCCCACCTCTATTTAGGCTTGTTTTTTTTATTTTCACATAAATTGCCTCCTTAACACCTCTCTTGAACCAGTC